>CAUYUJ010015328.1:78811-137245 GCA_963575745.1 Prorocentrum cordatum
GCGCGGCCGCGGCGCCCCGCCCGCGCGGGCGACGGGCGAGACCGCCCGCGCGCGACGGGGAAAAGGCCCCGTCCCACGGGATGGCGGGAGGCCCCAACCGAACGGAACCGTCCCCACGAAGGGGTAGGCCGAACGGCAGGGCCACCCGCACGCCCAAGGGGCAGGGCAAAAAAAAGACCCGGACCCCGGGGCCCACGAAACGACGACGACGACAACGACAACGACACGACACGACGGGGAGAAGGACCGCCGGTCCCGCCCCAAGGCGGCGAGTGCGAGGAGTGAGCTCCCGCGCCGCCCTGGGGGAGGCCACGGGGCCTGGCAGCCCCCCGGGAAGGAACTCCTGGGCGCGGGGGCTTGGACCCCGAGGGCCCGGTGCCCCCCGCCTGCACCAGGGGGCACTTTGGCCCGACACCCAGCTCAAGGGGGCGCCCCTCCGGGGCAGGAGAAAGAGGAGGAGGGGGAGGAGGAGGAGGAGGAGGAGGAGGAGGAGCAGGAGGAGGAGGAGGAGGAGGAGGAGCAGGAGGAGGGCGAGGGGGAGGAGGAGGGGGCGGAGGAGGAGGAGGAGCAGGAGGAACAGGAGGAGCAGGAGGAGCAGGAGGACAAGGAGCACGAGGAGGACGAGGAGGAGGAGGAGGACGAGGAGGACGAGGAGGACGAGGAGGAGGAGGAGGAGGCAAAGGAGGAGGAGGAGGAGAAGGAGGAGGAGGAACGGGAGGAGGAGGAGGTGGAGGAGGAGCAGGAGCAGGAGGATGAGGAGGACGAGGAGGTGGAGGAGGAGGAGGCTTCTTGATACCTTTTTCGGGCCTCGCGAGGACTTCTTGGGAGCTTCTTGGGGTCTCTGATGGGCCTTTTGGGGGGGACCATTGGGCCCCTTGGGGGCCTCTGCTGGGCCTCTGGGGGCGGGGGGGTCCCGGGCCCTCTCCCCTCGGGACATCCAGGGGTGCGCCCAGGGTGGGCCGGGGGACTCCAGGGAGGGCCCAGAGTTCGAATCGGCAGTTCGACCCCACCCCTCCTGTGGGCCCCCGGCAGGGGGCTCTCTCCGGCAGGTCCTGAGGGCCTCTTGGCGCAGTCTTGGACGCTCCAACGTTCGAAGCGGCGAGCACATGGACATCGTGCAAACCAGAGTTTTTCAATGACTTGGGTCTCCTGGGCCGACCTTCGGGGCCTCCAAGACGGTCCAAGAGGCCCCGAAGAGAGTCCAGCACGGTCGTCGGGGACTATCCGATGTAGGGGATGTTTGAAGCGTGGGCTCCGAACCATGCAACAATTGACGATATCAAGTCTGTGATTGTGATGGCTCGTTCTTTTTGGCGCCCTGGGTGAACTTTTGGCGATCATTCCACCTCTTCGGACTGGCCTGAGTTAAATTCGCTATGGGCCTCCCTCCTGCTAGCATGCGCGCGCAGGAGCAGGGAAGGGAGGGGAAATGAAGGTGCTGCCTGACTCGCGGGGCCTTGGAAAAATGGCGACGCACACCGAGAGCGCCCAAGAGCGCCCAGGAACTCTAGGGCTAGGGCTTCTCTAGTAGCAGCACTCAGTGCAATGCGCTCGGAGGGACCTGAGGAATTGGACCTGAGGGGACACTACGCTTCGTGCCTAGGGTCACGGTGGCAGATGCCTGGGACAGCTGTGCTGCACAACCTGGTGGCCCCTGAAGGGAGCCGCTGGCCCCGATTACTTCCACGGGCATGCGCACCGCTCGCAGGTCCTAACAGCTGGCACGCAGAAGTCTCGTGACTGCCATGGGGATTGCCAGAAGTCAGACCGTTTCAAAATGTCGTGGCTGTTTTCGAACCACCAGGCCCCTGCCGCCCAAATGGGGCCGGCGATGCGGCGCGACCTTGATTTGGATTTTGTCCGTCCTGACGTTGCCGATGCATCGCCGATGCGTCGTCGATGCGATGCGTTCCTCCGACCCCGTTTGCGTTAACCCGACTCGCGAAGGCTTCCACCATGCCAAGTCCCAGGATGGCCTTGGCCAGACATGGTGGCGGTGTGGGTGCATATTGGCGGCATGCTGAAGGGGATGGCGCGAGGGGGATGGCCTTCTAGTGAGGCGCGGGGTTTCCAGGATGGCAGGGGGCTCTTTAGACGCCTTTCCACCTTTTAAAGAAACCTTCTTAGAAACTAGCGGGCCCTTTCAAGAAGGTCCTTGCCTTCGAGGAGGCCCCCCGCCTTCTCAGAAACCGTTCGCCTCGCACCCCCTTGGGCGCGCCAGCATGTACCAGTGCCTTCGGCGTGCCCAGAGATCCGTTTTGTTTTTGTTTCAGTACGGGGTCGCCAGAAATTCTGACCCGTTCCCGAGGGCTGGTTTTTCGCCCCGAGTTGTTATTTGGCTGTCTGGGGCCCAGCGATGCCCCCTTGGAGGCCGAAAGCGGCGCAACAGCTTCGATTTTTCAATGCTTTGGATGTCTGAGAAACCATCTTTCCTGAGGGCGGGGCGGGGGGTCAAGGTGAAGATCACCGGCCGTATGGCCGAGCGTCTGCTCCGGAATGAGCAGGGGGCGAACAACGAAGGGCCGCCGCGCGTGGACGACCCGTTGCCCACGGACCTCTTTGCTTTTTTGGCGCCGCTTCGGCCGATTGGGCCCGGTGTGCAATCAGAAGGCGGTTCAAGTGAATAACGGGCCTGCCAGCAGGTGCCCCCTCGGGAGTGTCGTATCCCCCGATGGCCCTGCGGCTTGGGGGCCACAGAAGCCCTTGGGCACATCAGGGAACTCAAACCTCGACGACACACGTGCCCCAAAATTTCTTACTGCATTAGTTCGTATCGTATGTGTCTACTGTATGGCCGCTTGGCTCGTCCAGGGCCCAGATCCTCTCGCGTCGTGAACGTAACATCCAGACGGGAGTTTATGTTTCTTGTTTGTTTGTTTGTGTGTGTGTCTGTCTATTTGTTTGATTGTGTGTTTGTGTGTGTTGCGTGTTTGTTTGTTTGTTTGTGTTGATCCGCGCGACGTTATGCGCGTTTGGCTCAAGCTGTATTGTGATCAGCTTGATCGGGCGTGGCTGCGCCAGGGCAGGAACAGGTGCGCGCCTCATCTCCTAGTTTGCGCGCTCACATGCATTATTATTTTTCTTACCGCATAACCATCGCCAAGAACATTCATCTACACGAACCCTCTGTCGCCGCGCCGTTTGTTCCGACGCGCGGCTATACGTCATGGGGAGGCCGCCTCGGCTACAAGGGCAAACTCCGCCTTGGAGGCGAGACATTCCGTGGATCTGCTGTCGTATCGACTTCGTCTGCTTGAGCGCGTTGAGAACAAATGGCGCGGCGACATATGATGGAGTCCTGTGAGTTTGGAGAGGAGAGCAAGGAGCACGCTCGATCGTCAGGGAGTGCCAACTACCTTGCGAAATATTGGTTGTCAGCCGAGGCAATTTGATGAATAGAGATCCTGACGATGGGCGTCCTGGCGACCACCACAGTAGCTGTTACACGAAGAGTCGAAGTAATTGCGGTGACAGTGAGAAGCGTGACGGATCTCTGAGTGATTTGGCCCAGAAGACCATAAGCGAAGATGTGGGTCATTGATGTTTACGACATGTTTACTCCCAGGAAGGGTGGGCAGACCCACGATTTCGAGAGAACCTCCGATGGCGGAGGAGAATCTCCTGGACCTCAGGGCAAGGACTTGGAGTAATCATTATTATCTCCCGACCTATGCCAGGGGGACCCAGCAACCATCGCACCCGACCCGACAAAGACTTAGTGCGTGCGACGGGTGACGCCTTGGCGTCAGGAGACGGCATGGTTGCGCCGCCAGGAGCGTATGTCGCAGCGAATTGGACGCGCATTCCTGCGATTTTGTTGCCCACGTCGAAGATGCCGTCTCCGAAGTCATGGAGGTTCAGTCCGATGGTCCTGAGGCTGATGTGGCGGGTCGCGGTGTTCTTGGCGCTGGTCACGCCTGATGGCTCAATGGAAGGTTATCCGGAAGACGCGCACGAGCTTCCCGTGCCATCTGACATTCTTGAGTTAGCGGAAACGGCTCAGAGTCGACAGGAGACTTACTCCCGATGCAGCCGGGAGTGTTTTATTTGACCCTGATCCCAAGCGTGAGGAATTTGTCCCTAGTGCTGGCGCGGGAGATGTCACCTCAAGATCAATCCTCTTCCTTTCGAGAAGGATGGGAGAATCCAGAGTATGAAGACCCTGCCGGGCCGCAGAGACATCGGCCGGTCCCGTCACATATACCCAAGTCCAAGATAATTCCGGTAGCTGATGCGCAAGAGCTGCTCAGCGGAATCCCACTGTCGAGCGTGGGTCAGGGTGGCATTGCCTCAGGCCCCGTGCCGCATCCTACCAACACTGTTTGCCGTGGCAGATCCACGCGGCGCGAGGCCACACCTTCCTACCCCCACTCTAAGATTTCGGAAGTGTGACAGGGACCCTTCGTGACCCTCGGTCGTAAGCTCTGAGGAAGGATTGAGATCGAGGAGCGACAAGTGTCCTGCAGCGCGGCAAAGAACCAGGAGGATGGCGTCTGTCGCCAGGTCCGGTGCGTCAAACGCGAGCCGGAGGTCAGTTGGAGAGAGATTCTGGCACCCTGCGGGCCGCTGTCCCAACTTTGCCCGACATCGCTGTCCAGGAACATCGGGTGACTGCAATCATCGGCCATTGTGCAAGGAATGCTCTGGGACACGCAAGCAATCTAGCGATACTTATTTGTATAGCGAGCTCATCGATCAAATTGGACACAACTGTTTCGCCGTGACACAAGCCGCGTGGGAAGTTGCTCGGCTGCAAGGCGCAGCAATCGCCTTGGCCTGAATGCAAGAACTGCTTGCAGGACAGATCCGCAATATGCAGTCTTGCAGAGTGTGAAGTGGCTGAGCAGATTAAGGCGAGAGCTTCGCTGAAGGCGGCCGAGGGAAGATCAAGGGCTGCAGCAGCGCAAGAGACGGAAGCTCGCCTGAGAGACGTCGAGCACAATGCGTAGGCCTATCGAATGAGGGAGGCCGCGGAGGCTGCCGACTGGTCGAGATGGCAATGGCTAGGAGCGGCGAGGAAGAGCGAATGTTCGAGATGGCAGTCGCTAGGAGTCGCGAGGCAGAGATAGCTGAGGCGAGAGAATGGCGCGAGATGAAATTCAGGGTGGGGCATGTGGTCAGGGTTCAGCAAGGTCGGAGGCACCCGCGGGCCTGTCTAATGAAATACGGGGCTACGTCGAGCAACCGAGCCTGCGCCTCTGCAGCAGGAGTACGTACTTTTCGGACGGGTGGCGCTGTGAAACTTTCCTTGGGGTTGGCACCCCCATGCGAAGTATGCCGAGGGTTGGCGTGTGGGGCGAGGTAGCTTCGGCCCCCCGCGGGGGAGTTGTTACCATCGTTCTTCCGCTTCTCCTTTAGAGCATCCATCCGCGCCCCTCCGCTGTATTGTGAGGATAACTTTGGTCGGGCGTGGCTGCGCCCGGGCAGGAAAAAGGCGCGCTCGTCACCCGCAGTGCGCGCTCATCACATACATGTTTTGTTGTTTACTGGATAATCATCGCCGTGTCGTGCGGCACCGTCAGGTGCCAATTCAGTTACAATCTCCATATGACGTGATCCCGTGGGCCAGGAAAGGAGAGCAGGGAACGCGCTTGAGCGTCAGGAAGTGCCAACTAACTGGCAACAAACTTGTGTTGCCCCCCTTATGGTTTGATTGTTTTGTGTTGTTGCTCTTCCCCTGTTGTTTCCAAAAAAAGGGGCCCGTGCTGGGTTCCAGGGCGGCCAGTTCATTCTGTGAGCCAGAATCACGACGTCGGGGAGCTGGGTTTCCAGGGGGGCGATGCCCAACGGGGGGGCCAATGTCGTTCCACGCCCCCCCTCCCCCTGTCCCTCTTCCTTGTTTTCCTTGGCCATCAATGCCCAGGCTCCCTCTTCCCATCCCTTCCCTCGACTTTCCCCCGCCCTTTCCCCTTGCCCACTCCCTCTTTCGCGCAGGTGTTTGCAGCCATGCGGTCTTCTCGTATGTTCTCCTTGTACGCAGGTCGTCTGGCAGTGCCCTCGTTTAGGTTGCGGACGCGGCGCGCGATCGCCATCGTTGACATCGTTGAGAGCACAAAAAATCGTTCACCTGAGCACCACCGATAATCCTTTGCCCCCTGTCTTGCAGCCTCTGTCACTTATTCGTGCACAGGCATTCGTCCACTTCCTTCTTCCTCCTCTCGTCCGAGGCCCATATTTCTCTTCCCCTCCATGTTCATCAGCTGCTGCCCCGCTGTCGAACGGCGGCCTGCCCGTCAATCCCGAGGATTCCCGTCACAACCGCGGCCATCATGATCTTCTTCCTCCTCCCATCCCTCTTGGTCGCATCTCTTTCTCTAGTGTCTTCTGCTGGCCACATCCTTTTCCTTCACACGCCCAGCCAATCCACTCGACCTACGTAATCCGCCCATGCGCATCTTCACACAACAGGTGCGCACCTCGCTGTTAGCTTGCGATCAGGCGACGATGAAATCCATCTCCCCCTGACGTCAGATGAAGTTTTTCGTGTGGGCAGCATCGGCATGGGGCGCGAATTGGTGGGGCGCCGAAGTGGGTGGGGCGTGGTGGCTTAACGGTAGGTGCACCCCACATCTGTACAAACAGTCTACCAGCAGATGGTCAATGATTTTTTTGTTACCCCCGATGGCCCCAGGGAGCATAGAAGGGCTGTGGAACCCTAGGGCCTCCGAGAGATCGACGACGATTGTACCCAAAGAGTTCCCATAGCAAGGCAGCCGATTGCGTGTGCGTTCTGTGCGAAGAGGCTCGGGGACTTCTTAGAAGCCCTCCCGCCCTTGGCTGACGTGTGGAAAGCATAGAAAACATGGCTGTCTCTCCCCAGAAAGCTCCCGCCGAGACCTGAGCACGCCTCTCTCTCTTGGGCCGGCCGCTGTCGAGCCGTGGGCTCGCGATGGCGAGCCGGCTGCTTGTACAGTCAACCCGAGGAGGCCCCGCAGCGGTGCCGCGCCTCGGTTTTTCTTTTTAGGCTCCGTGCCTCCAGCGTGCGTCGCACAACGGGACTGGCCTAGTTTGATGTTGCTGCCGCGGCCTCGCAGAACCCAGACATCCAACGCATCAAAAACAAAGCAGCACTTCTTCGTCGTTTTCGCCCTCCGGGGCCCTCGCCAGGCCCTGGGAACGTCCAGAAACGGCTCACGTTGAAGAATCGACTTTGTGGAAAGGGTCGGGACCTCTCAGGACCCCGCATTTGAAACATCAAAATATCGGATGCCTGGGAATGCAGTTATGCCAGCCCTCTTGGAGGGGCGCAGCACCGTATTCGGCAAAGCAGTCTGCCTCGCGCTTGTCACCCGCACGCCCTCTACAGGTGGCGGCCGGGCAGCGGTCTGGGCAGGGGGAGGGAGGATTCTAGGTTCTAGGTTCTAGGCTGGCGCGCTGATGCCCTTAAGGGCATAGCCCTTTGTACGTCGGGTGGGGCAGTTGGGTTCTCCCATCCTTGATCGTCGGTGCTGGTGAGCATGGGGAAATCCCACCTTCCGTGGATGATCGTGCACGTATTATACCATATGGTAGTCCTAGACTAATGGTAGGCATGTAAACTCCGCATCCCGTAGTGGCAGCCACCACTATTCACTTCAGTAAGATATTCCTCAATAATGGGCAAACGCAGATGGAGGGTACGCAGGACCGCTGGCACTGCCGCCAAGCCATGTCCTGGAGGTCAGCGCCTCGTCTGGGGACGGATCGGCTAGAACAGACAAGCTGTCGAATTACGAAGTACGTCTCGAACGTACTAGACTGGGAAATGCTCACCCCTATACAGCCGTATCGAGGCGCTGCCCTGCGTAGGTAAATCAACACGTTGTGCAAACGTGCATGGTGAAGGCTGGATCGCCGGCATTGCCACCAAGCTATATCCTGGAGGCTCAAGGCTATGCTGGGAGGAGTGGGATCGAATGAACGGACGAACTCACGAGTAAGATCGCTGCGCCTACTGTTCGATTGATAAATTTTGGAACGTGCTGGACTTGGGAGGGCTCACCCTCATAAAACGTTACCAAGTATCACAGCGCTGCCCTGTGGAGGGAGATACCACGTGCGAGTGTCTAGAATGACAACAGGGCCGCCAGCATTGCCGCCAGGCAAGGCGAAGTTATGATTGCTAATGGCTCGTCCGCAGACGGAATCGCTATAACGGACAAGCTTCATAAGTAAAGAGTTGCCGTTCTAGTACGACATTTCCAGACGCGCCAAACAGGAAAGTGTCATTCCGATGCAGCCGTCTCAAAACGCTGCCCTGTGGAATTGAATACCTCGTGCGAGCGTGCATTGTGAATGCAGGACCGCCGGCATTGCCACCAGGCTGTGTCATGGAGGTTAAAGCCTCGTCTGGGATCGGAACCGCTAGGACGGACAAGCGAACCGAAGAGTTGCCGTTATACGAACTTTTTTTCAACCGTGTTGCATTGGGGAAGGTCACCCCCATCTAGCCGTATCAGGGTGCTGCCCTGTGGAGGTAGTTGCCTCATGTGTAGGTGCATTGGGGAATGCAGAACCGCAGGCATTTTCGCCAGCGTCTGTGCTGGAGGTCACAGCCTCCTCTGGGAATGGAATCGCTAGAACGGACAAGCCTACGGACTAAAGAGGTAAAGAGTACATAGCCGTTCGATTTGCATTTTCCAGAGTGCTAAATTGAGGAATGTTCAGGATTATGATGATGTTGTTGTTAATGACGATGACGATGACGATGATGATTACGATGATGCTGATGATGCTGATGATGCTGCTGCTGATGATGATGATGATGATGATGATGATGATGGTGATGGTGATTGTGGTGGTGGTGGTGATGCTGCTGATGATGATGAGGAGGAGGAGGAGGAGCAGCAGCAGGCATGATGATGAGGAGGAGGATGAGGAGGAGGATGAAGAGGAGGAGAAGGAGGAGGAGGAGGAGGAAGAGGAGAAAGGATGCTGCTGCCGCTGGTAATGGTGATGATGGTGGTGGTGGTGATGGTGACTGTGGTGGTGATGGTGATGATGAGGATGAGAATGGGAGCGAGGAGTAGGAGGAGTGTTTTTTGTTCGCCCGTCCAGGTCCTCCAGAGAGGCCCCTGTTGGTAGCACGGCTGGGTCCGCCTCGACATCCTGAGCTGGGGCCGATTTCAGGAAAGGTGATGAGGAGGAGCTGGAGGAGGAACTGGGGGAAGAGGAGGAGGAGGAGGAGGAGGAGGAGGAGGTTCCTGGGGGATTCTAAGAGCATTTTTGAGGTCTAGGGGGTCTCACAAGATTCCACGGAGGTTGCTTGGAAGCCGGTAAGTGTTGCTTCCGCCATATGTCTTTGACCCTGGAGGTGCCTGGAGGTTCTAAGAGTCTTCTGGAGGCTTCCAGAGAGGCCTCTGGAAGCCGCTGGAGGACAAGAGCGAAACACATCCAGAAACTTTCCGAAGGCATCCGACGACCTACCTCCTCGATTCTCGAGGGCAGCTGGGAGGGGGGAGAGGGATGGTGGGAGGGGGGGCGGCGTACCGAGAGGCCATGCAATTTGACGCCCGCTGACCGGCATGACCCCAGCGGGGGGGGAAGGAGGGGCCAGCGCGGCGGGGACCGAGGCTTTCAAAATTGCGGAAAGAAGAGGAAACCTAGACCTTCGACGGTAGTTGTTTTGTTTTTCTCAATCCGCGGCCCCATAGCCCCCCTACCGCTTCCGTGAGGGTAGTCAGTTTTTAATCCCGGATGGCCCTGGGCCCGAAAGCGGCCTCCGCGGAGGAGGAGGAAGAGGAAGAGGAGGCGGGGCGACCCCCGCCGAATGAGGGCGCGCTACGGCACCCCGCGGCCTGACCTTCTCTCCAGCAGATCGTGGTGGTGGCGTGCGGGCCAGCGTGAGAAACGCGGGGTCCGCAGGCACTCCTCCTCCTCCTCCTCCTCCTCCGTCCTCCGTCCTCCGTCCTCCGTCCTCCGTCCTCCGTCCTCCTCCTCCTCCTCCTCCTCCTCCTCCTCCGTCCTCCATCCTCCGTCCTCCTCCTCCTTCCCTTCATCCCCCCTGCCTCCCTTCCTCTTTCTCTCCCTCCCTCCCGCCCTCCTCCTTCCTCCCTGAAGAGGACACTGGCAATTTGATGATACCTGAGGCTTCAAAAGCGAGTGATGCGAACTGCGGGTTCACCTGTAATTTTCCGCTTTCCCCACTCATGAGGACTGCCTTCAGGAGTCTTAGCACAGACTCATGCCCATGTGCGGGACACCCCTTGAGCAACGTCCTGCGGTTGGGAACTTTGGCCTAGCGTGTCGCGACGCTGGTTTTTGCCTAGCACGCTTTGGCGCGCCACGCTATCCACTTCCGGGTCCCAAACGTCAACGTCACGAGCCTTGCCCAGCCTCTCGCCCCATTGAGCGGAGCGACATACTATCCGCTTGTGGGGCATAGCGTGTCGCCAGGGCCGCTGGGGCGACACGCTAAGTAAACGTGCCCGACCGTAGGCCCGAGCCAGTCTGGTACGGAACACACACTTAGAACGATCGAGCGTGAGATTGCTAACTTACTGCTGCAATCTACCGTGCACGCAATCCCTCCCTCCTCCCTCCTTCCCTCCTCCTTTCGCCCTCCCTCCCTCCCCCTCCAGGCGGTGCCTGTCGCGCCTGCCCTGGCTTGGCAAGGGCGGAGGCCACACCACGACCCGAGTACGGCGGAGCTTCGCGGGGCGGGCCCCCCCCCGCCATCCCGGCGGATCCACTCCATCAGCGGTTCAACGAACAGTTGTCTGCCTCCTCTTTCCGTCCCTCCCCTCCCTCCTCCCTCCTCCTCCTCGTCCTCCTCCTATTCCTCCTCCTCACCTTCCCGCTCTCGTCCTCATCCTTCCCCGTCTTCTTCCTCGTCGTCGTCCTCCTCTTCTTCGTCGTACTCCTCCTCCTCCTCCTCCTCCTCCTCCTCCTCCTCCTCATCAGCCGCTTTGGCCCAAGTGATTCTTGGGCTTGCAGCTGCCGTCTTCAGAGCGGTAATCGCAGCTGCGAGCCAACGGCTCGGTTTTCAGTTCAGGCCGAGGGACCTCATCCCTCCAGCTTCCACGCGCCTCGTGCAGCCGCATGGGGCAAGACCCTGATGTCCTGCCAGGCCCGAAGGCGCCTATGTGGGGATGTCCATCCTGCGGGCGCAACAGCAACTTCGCGTCCCGCATCAAGTGCCTGTGCGGGAAGAAGGCCCCGCAGGCAATCACCGACAAGGCTAAGAAAACAGCAGCGGAGCTCCAGTCGGCCCCCCGTGGCAAGCCACCTCGTGCTCCTGGTGGCGCTTGGGCTCGTGGTCCTCCGCATGATGTTTCCAACTCAGTGGTGCGATCCATCAGTGCTCTGCAGAAGCAGATGGAATCCCTCGTCAAGCAGTTCGGCCAGCAGGCGGGCAGCCGCCCACAGCCCGCAGCCGCACCACCAGATGCTGCAGACGGAGGAGGCGCTGACATGGCTAGTGACGAGGTCACCAAAGTTTTGTCGGCCAAGATCAAGTCCCTGGAGAGTACCCTCCAAGGGGTTCGAAGCGATGAGCAGTTCCCTGTCGCCATCAAGCAAGCCATGGAGAAGGAGCTGGCTGATGCGCGAAAGGAGTTCAATTCTACAAAGCCTTCTTTGTCGCGCCACACGGCGCTGGGCCACAAGTTGCAGAGGTCCAATGCCAAGCTCGAGCGCCTCGACGAGGACATCAAGACCCAGCAGGCCCTCATCCAGGCGGCTCAGGCGGAGCTGCAGAAGATGGAGGAGAAAGCCAAGCTGGTCAGAGTGGAGATCGAAGCCACCAAGCTGGAGCTCCAGTCTTACCATGGCGCAGGTGGCCCCGACCAGTGCGGTGCCAACATGTGTCCTGGACGCGGACGCGGTCAAGGATAAGCCTGAGGTGCAGCAGTTCATGGCCTCCCCGCAGTTCGCCGAATACCAGAAGTTGTTCGAGCAGCAGTGCCAGGCTCGGGCAGCCCAAGTTCCTCCTCCTCCTTCGGCCCCAGAGGGCTCGGGAGGGGACCCTGGTGGCCCTGGTACTCAAGGGGCCAGTGGAAGTGATGGGGGTGAGAACATCCCCACTCCCATGGACACAGATTTGGAAGATACTTCGGATGAAGGCATTGACAAACTGATCGAAGCTGCCAGGTCAGAGGACGATAATAAGCGTGCCTTCGGGGATCTTCTCAAGCAGATGGGTGTTCAGGCTAAGAAACAAAAGTGTGGGTGACACTATGTTCGACGGCCCAGCTCCCAAGTGTTGTGGCACTCCTCTCTCCTGCACAGGTGCTCCCGTCCCACCTCTGAAGGGAGCCCCGTCCAGGTCCATTACTGAGATTGGGCAGTATTCGGTTGAGAGTTTCAACGGTTCCTGCTGGGCCACGCTCGAGCGACGCTTGCGTGAGAGCTCGGCGATTCTTCTTTGTGCGCAGGAGGCCGGCATCAGTGCGGACTTCATCGGCAGGGCCAGCGACAAGGCACGACGTCTTGGCTGGCATGCTCTTTTCGACCCAAGCTACCTCAACCCAGAGACTGGTAAGTTTTCGGCAGGTGTTGCTATCTTTGGAAGATTGAGTATTGGCATCAGATGGCCTCCTGAAGGTGAGACTCCAGTGGCGCCCCATCGTATACTCAAAGTTTTGGTTGATTTCCCTGGATGGCCGACGTTATCGCTGTTCTCGGTTTACCTGAAGTCGGCGGAAGGCCTAGGGCCCATCAACACGGCTCTGCTGGCCCAGTTGGGCCCTGCTATCTCGGACCCAACCCGCTCGATCGTGGCAGGCGATTTCAACATGTCTCCTGAGGTTCTGGAAGGCTCTGGGTTCGTTCGGAAGCTAGGTATGCTCACGATGGCCCCGACGATGCCCACATGCAGGTCCCCGATTTCCAGTTCGATTATTGATTTCTTCTTGGTAGGTCCTGGAGTGGCTCGGCTGGTCCAAGGGGTTGCTGCTGACACATTTTGGGAGATCAGGCCCCACCGTCCAGTGTCACTAGCTATTCGTCCAGATGCGTTGACGGTCAAGCAGCTGGTCTACCGCAGCTTCCAGAAGTTACCCCTAGAGCTACCTTTTGGGCCTCGTCAAGCAGAGGGATGTTGGCAAGGTGCCCGCCACCTTGCAGTGCATGCAGTTGCACATGCGCGACGCAGCCCTGCTGGCGAGGCCTGGGCTTGCTTGAATGTCGCGTGGCGCTTCTTCGTCGATTGTGCAGAACTCGAGCTGGTGAGATTTCTGTGGGTGGAGTCCAAGACCTTGGGGGGGCGTGGTAATGCCATCAAGGCCTCATGGGCCCCAGTGTTCTACAGGCCGAAACTTGCAGGTGATCAGCTCCAGATCTGTTCAGGATGGCGATGGCTCTATCATGCTTTTGCCGAGTTTTTGCTGGCCACCGAGAGCCTCGCCGATGGCGAGTCCCAGGCAGCGATCCCCATGGTGTCGCTGCAGCACTCATGCCCAGGGGAAGGTCTCAACATCCGATTGGATGCCTCCCTCCGTGAGATGAGGCAACTTGCGGCCGGATGGCGTTCAGACTTTCCCTGCATGCACGAGTGGCGCGCGAGAGCTGATTTTTTCTTGGATATTATTGCCGAGGACCTCTCAGATGCCAATGACTTAGGGGACACGCTCCAAAAGCAGTCGTGGAATACCTGGCAAAAGGAGGCCCTTGCATCTTCGGCTCGGATGATGCATCGTTTCACGAAGCTGCAACGGAAATGGCAACCAACAGTTGTGCAGGTGGCCCCAGGGATATACTCCGCGGACCCCGTCAAGCTCCTGGAGGCCGAAACGGTTAAGCTGAGAGGTTTCTGGAAAGCCTCGTTGACCCCGCCAGAGGTTTGGATTCCAGACCGCATGTGTTTCGAACGAGCGACCCCTGATCAGATAAGGACGGCATCGAGATCGTTCATCACTCGCACGGCACAGTCTTTGGACTCCTTGCACGTGCGCCACTTCTGCCTCTTGAGCGACAGCGCCCTGGAGGTGATGTCGCTTCTTTTCGAGGCGATCGAGCGTCTTGGCCTGTTCCCGTCGCAGTTGCCTTGGATGTTGCTGCCACTCCTGGAGAAGCCCAAGGGAGGATTGCGCCCTATTCTACTTCTAGCTGCACCAGTTCGTGTCTGGGAGCGTTTGAGGCGCCCTGAGGTGGATGAGTTTCTGGAGCGGGCTCATCGGCCCTATTGGTCTTTCGGCGCTGGGCAGTCCTCGGGGGCGACCGTCTGGAAACAATGTCTGTTGGCTGAAGAAGCGGCCAGTGGCGGGGACATCGCGGCGGGGTTCATCTGGGATGGGCAAAAATATTACGAATCCTTTCGGTTGGCTTGGTTGAGGGCCCGAGCTGAGTACTGGGGTACCCCGCGAGTCCCCACCAAGACCCTGTACAATTTATGGCGCAGCCCTAGGATCCTCCGCCTTGGGGCCCATCACAATCCTTTGTTGCAATTTGCAGAATCAGGATTGCCAGCAGGTGATATTTTCAATGATGTGTTTGTCAAGGTGTATTCAGTGTTTGAATTTGATCAGCTTTGTATTCGCAACCCGCAGATATCGCTCGGATCATACATCGATGCTGACGCGGTGGCGATGTCTGGCGATCCTGATACAGTAGTTCGCACGCTGACCTCGGCCGCTGCAGATTTGAAGTGGGTATTTGAGGAGCGTCTTGATGTGAAGTTGGCCGCTGACAAGGCCACCACCTTCGCGCCGAATCCACGTGTTGCGCATCGCTTGGCCAGGAGGATTGCTTGTCACTGCCCCTCCGTGCCCAGCAATGCCGTCGTCTCTGTGGGCTGCGACCTGGCCCCAGGACAGCGCAGGGAGTGTAAAGGCGGGGTCACCCAGCGTAAGACACGGTTTCAAGCTATGAAAAAAAAAAAACGGCATGGTTTCATCAGGTATTTCAGAAAGAAGCTTCCACGGGATCGGTCTCGAATGAGCAAAATTTACATCTCGGGAGTTCGACCTGGGGCAGGCTACGGCTCAATGATCCTGGGGATGTCAGATATGGAACTGGCTGAGCTCAGGGCTGTTCTTCTATCAGGACTGACGCCAGCACACCGCGGTGTATCGATCATGGCGAAGGTCTGCATTCACGGCGACCCCGCCTGGCAGCAGGCGACGGCCCCTGCTAGACAGTGGGCATCCAGTCTTTGGCGCAGTCTGACGACGCCGAGTACGAGCCCCCTCTCCTTCCGAGACCACATCAGGATCTGGAGGTCTCTGGAGGCACAGCAGCTAGCCCTGGGACCCCAACAATGGAGATACTCCCGAGGCCCTGGACATCGAATGCTTTTGAGTTTGCATCGGATAGGTTGGCAGGCTCTTAATTTTAACCTTTGGCGCGATGATTTAGGTAGTGCTGTAGATCTAATGTATACTTCCCCTACAATGATCTCCAGTTTGTTGCAAGAAGGAGTGCAGCGGGCCCATGGACGTAGGCTTGCGGAGTCCACCCCCTCCTTCGTCGGTGAGCGTGCGTCGGTCGACCCCCTTCGCTCTTTCCCCCACTCGAAGCGAGCTTCTCCGCAAGCCAAGTACTGGGTGTGCGCGTGTTTCTCCAAGGGCTGCTGGACGGCCGATCGGTTACTTGAATCAGGCTACGTTTCAGACGGCAAATGCCCGCGATGTGGCCAGCCAGAATCGATTTTCCATCGTCAGTGGCTCTGCGATGATTTGGAGGTTGCCCAGACCCGTGCGGAGGCGATCGCCCAGGATACCATACATGCTGCACGAGCGAGCCCCCCAGAAGAACATGTTTTCTGGTCTCGCCTGATGATGGCCCAGCCAGATTTAGAGGACTTTCCTCTCCCCTCGACGGCGGCGGACCCTCTCCTCCAGGACGGCGACGGCAGGCCATTATCACTCCAAGAGTTTGTAGATCTGAGCGAGAGTTGCGATGTAGTCGTGGACGGCTCGGCTACGCAGTGCATCATAAAAGATTTACGCCGCGCTAGTTTTGCCGCGGTTTTCCTGGAGCCAGGCCCTGAGTGCAAGATCAGGACCCGACTCATGGCCCCAAGTTGGCCAACGATCCCGCAAACTCCCCAGGCTGCGGAAAATGTTGCTCTTGCCACTGTTTGTGCGTTCACGTCTGGTTTGAGCACCCTTCTCAGTGATTGCAAAGGGGCCATCCGCTTGCACAATGCTGCGGATGCGGCCCAGCTCGGGCCCAAGCATATGTTTGCGGGAGTGCGTAGGGCTGCGCAGCAGGCTTTTGGTTTCGACGCCGCGGGTGAGGCCCTCTACACCCCAGCCCACAGATCGGAACATGTAATTCAAGAGCTCCCACCAGAGGAGCGCAGGATTGCTCTGGGCAATGCCGACGCCGACCGATTGGCGAAGCATGCACTCTCCCTTCACCCCCAAGCGTCAGCTGCTGATCTGGCTGAGCTGGATATGCGGGTGAAGCTCCTTCTGGACTGTGCGAAAATGTTCGGGGCAGTGCTCCCGCTTTTTCCCAAGTTAGATTTTGTTCGGCCCCCTCCTGCGGCCCGCCTCCCAAAGGTGAAGACACCGCCAGACTGGCACGAATGGGAGGAGCTCGAGGACGGAGGGGTTTTTCGATGCAGCAGGTGCTTTCTGGTCTCTTTCGAGAGCGATGCCCGACCTATGAACGGTTGTTCTGGGCCCCCTACTGCTCTCAGACGCCTCGAAGGTGCTGAGACAGAGAGGCGCCATCGGTTGGGCTTTGCTGTGCTAGAGGAGACCCGCAAGCCACTCTTTTTCTGTACCAGATGTGGGGCGTACACCAGCAGACGCTGCCACTTGCTCGGCCAGATGTGTCTCGGAGAGCTTGGCACCTCAGGAGAAGGTGCCATCAAGCGCATTCGAGAGGGCCTCCATCCTCATTATCGTAAGAATCCTGAGGGTGATGATGCTGTTCCACCATGCAGGCAGCCGCCTAAGTCGGTGCTCCTGGCCCCTCCTGGCCCCGCCTCAGCAGGCAAGGCTCGCTTGGTCGACAACGATCGGCTGCGGGCCCTGGCTGAGCGCATTCGGGCCAAGGAGGCAGCCGCATGATCGCGGCCACAGATCGGGATGTTCTGCCTCAGGCTGTCTGGTCCTCCTCCTCATCGTCCTCCTCCCGTCGGCAGGGGCGGCGCAAGGGCGGGGATCGGGCGAGCATTTGGCAGGTTCGAGCCTCGAGCCCAGATTTTCGACGACATGGTTGGTTCAATCCCGGCGTTGTCTCTCCGATTTCGGAGAATGAGAAAAGGATCTGCGACGAGAAATTTGACGCTAGCCCCAGGGAAATGGGTCGGGTCTTCCAGGGCCGCGCATTGAAACGTTACGCCGTCGGATGTCTGGATCCACACATCCGAATGCCCGGTTTTTGTCAAGCGTCTTCGCACATTTCCCGAAGGTCTCTGGCCTCGGGATGCCTTCTAGCAGCTGCGGCTCGCCGAGGGCGTCTCGGGGGTGCCCGGGTCGTCCCGAGCGGCCGCTGAGAACCGAAAGCCAGACATCCGACATCCTGCGCGATGGCAAGAAGCGAGGCGAGGCGGCCGGCCTGCCTCCTTTTTTGACCCTCGGAGGCCCGCGTTGGGCCCTCAGCTGGGCCGTCAGAAGACGGCTCGGGATATGAGCGAACCCCCCAAGTCCTGGCAGTGGGGGAACAGCCGTGGTGGAGGCGGGGGGAGGGAGGAGGGATGGGGGAGGAGGTTTAAAAGGCACGAGGGAAGAGGGATGACGATGATGATGCGGATGATGATGGTGGTGGTGGTGCTGCTGCTGCTGCTGATGATGTAGTTGTTTCCTCCCTTCTTTGAAGGCCAAAAAGTCGTTCGTGTCAGCGTCGGCCTGCCCCGTGTGGTTGGGATGGCCAACCACACGCCGAAACGCTGGTGGCGAACTGGTCCCAGGGTGCCCGAATAGTTGGGCATACTCAGTCCTAGACCAGATATGAGCACTTGTGTTGACTTGTGTTGCACTCATTTTGATATGCCTGGCAAGTGAAGGATGTTGATGCTGATGTTGATGCTGGTACTGCTGCTGATGATGATTACGATGATGGTGACCATGATGATGCTGCTGCGGATGATGAATGATGCTGGTGATGCTGCTGCTGATGATGAGGATGATGATGTTGATGTGCATGGTAGTAAAGACGGTGATGGTGATGACATGGCGCTGATAATGATGGTGTTGATCATGATGCTGATGCTGCTGCTGATGATGACTGCGATGATGATGCTGCTGCTGATGCTGATGCTGCTGATGCTGATGATGATGCTGATGCTGATGCTGCCAGTGATGACGATGATGGTGGTGATGATGCTGATGATGGGATTGCGAATGTTGCTGTTTTTTTGTGGCGATGATGATAACGATGCTGGCGCTGCTGATGATACTGATGATGCTGATGTTGATGATGATGGTGATGATGATGATATGATGATGATGATGATGATGATGCTGGTGCTGATACTGATGATGTGGAGTATGGTGAAGCTGATTGTGGTTACGATGGTGCAAAGTATTGCGGAGACAATGCTGCTGATGATGATGATGCTGATGCTGGTGGTGATGATGGTGGTGATTATGATAATGATGTTGACTGTGTCGATTCTGATGATGATGGTGGCTATGATGATGGTGATGCTGATGCTGATAATGATGGTGATGATTGGGATGATGATGATGATGATGATGATGATGATGATGATGTGGATGATGATGATGATGATGATGATGATGATGATGATGATGATGATGATGATGATGATGATGATGATGATGTTTATATTGATGATACTGATGATGATGCTGGTGCTGATGGTGATTATGATAAGGATGCTGACTTTGTCGATTCTGATGATGATGATGCTGATGATGGTTATGATGATGGTGATGATGGTGATGATGATGGTGATGATGATGATGCTGATGCTGATGATGATGATGCTGATGATGATGAGGAGGAGGAGGATGAGGAGGAGGAGGAGGAAGGGGCGGGGAGGGTGACGAGGATGAGCAGGAGCAGGATTCTTGGCGGAGGGCGATGGCTCCGCCGAATCAGGCCCAAGGCGTCTGAGCTCAGCCGACTTCCCCACCCCGCTCGGCGGCGCGCGCTGCCGCCCCCTCGTCCTGGAGCAGCCATGTTGTCCGCGACGGCAGGCATCGATCCCGCCCTCGTCCCAGCCCTGAAGGGCTTGGCGACTCTTCTCCTATCGACTTGCGTGGACCACGCCAGGTGAGTGGAGGTTTCGAAGACGCCTACGGCGAATCACCGCCGCCCCCTGACTTTACGTATACGCATACGAGGCCAAACGTTCGGGCAAAGTTTGGCCACGCTATTGAACCATGTGTTCCCCCAGCCGTTGTGGAAACCCTTCGGGGAACGCGTGGGGGAGGAAGGGTAGGACGCGGATGAGAGAGAGGAAGCATAAGAAAAAGGAGAGAGGCAGGAGGAGGCCTCTGGGGAGCTTCTGGGGTCCTGGGAGTTTCCTGGGAGCCTTTTGGAGGTCCTTGAGGGCCTCCTTGGGTCTCTTGGGGGCCTTTTGAGGCTACTTGGGGGCATATCTGTCTGGGCGTTCCTGGCCCGTCGGGCTCTGCAGGAGGCCGTCCTGGATGCCTCTCGGAACCGACTTGGGGCCCTCTTCGGGCACTTCAGGGCCTTTTTGGAGGCCATCTTGGGCGTCTTGGAGCCCCTTTGGGCCGTCTTGGCGCTCTCTTGAAGCCATCTTGGGGGCCTGTTGGGCCGTCACGGGGTCATCTTGGAGGCCTTTGGGGATTCTTGGGGTGATCTTGGGGGCCTGGCCTCTTGGGCCGTCTCGGTCCGTCGGAAGGCCGAAAAGAAGCAAACGCCAAAATCTTTCAACAACCTTAGGACAATCAATGATGTGGCCTCTTCGGGTCCTCCTGGAGAACCTCTTCGAGGCCCCTTTGGCAGTCTTGGAGGCCTCTTTGGGGCTTCTTGGGGCTTCTTGGGCCGTCTTGGGCCGCCTTGGAGGCTTATTGGGCGGACTTGGAGGCATCTTGGACCCTCCTGGGCCGTCTGAGAGGTCATCTTGGACACTTTGGCCGTCTTGGAGGCCATCTTGGATCATCTTGGGCGGATTCGGATGCCCTCTTGGGGCCGTCTTGGGGGTCATCATGGGCGTCTTGGGGCCCCTTTCGCCGTCTTTGCGCCCTCTTGAAGCCGTCTTCGAGGCTTCTTTCGCCGTCATGAAGTCATCCTGGAGGCCACCGGAGCCATCTTCGGGCGATTTGAGAGCCTCTTGCGCCGTCTTGGGCCGTCGGAACGCCGTAAAGAAGCAAACGCCCAAGTCCTTCAAACACCCAAAAGAACTCATGATTTTGTCCTCTTCGGGCCCTCCTGGGAACCTCTTGGAGGCCACTTGGGCCGTCTTGGAGGCCTGTTAGGGGCTCCTTGGGCCTTCTCGGGCCGTCTTGGAGGTTCTTGGGCAGACTTGGAGGCATCTTGGACCCTCTAAGGCCAAGGCCGTTTTGGAGGCCATCTTGGATCATTTTGGGCGAACTTGGAGGCCTCTTGGGGCCGTCTTGGAGGCTTCTCGGGCCGTCATGAGGTCATCTTGGAGGCCTTTGAGGCCATCTTGGGGCGATCTTGGGAGTTTCTTGGGCCGTCTTGGATTTTCAGAAGGCCGAAAAGAAGCAATTGCTCAAATCCTGCAGAACCTAGTGACATCACTGATTTTTGCCCTTTCGGGTCCTCTTGTAGGCCACTTGGGCCGTCTTCGAGGCTTTTTGGAGGCATCCGGGATCCTCTTGGGCCTTCTTGGAGGCCATCTTCGACCATCTTGGGCGAACTTGGAGGCATCTTGGGCCATCTTGGCCGTCTTGGAGGCCATCGAGGCCGTCTTAGAGACGTTGGTTGCGCAGCGGCGGGGCCTTCTGGGTGGCCGGCGGCATGGACCGAAGGCCCAGGGGGAGTTCTTTTGGAAACGGACCACAACCAAGCCGTAGCATCTAGCACGCCAGGCACCCCCTGTGATAAATCAACAGGGGGCGGCAGATCGAAGACGCCTACGGCGAATCCTCGCCGCCCACTGCCTTTTTGGAAGCGCCTGCGTGGCCGAAAGTTAGGTTTTGAGCTTGGCCAAGCTATCGGGCCACGCGTTCCCCGAGTGGGTTTCGGAAGCCTTCGGGGAACACGGAGTCGGGCGAGCTATCAGACCAGGTAGTTTCCGAACTTTCGGGCCTCCTGGAGGACGTCTTCAAGGGGTCTTGCGCCTTCTTGGAGGCCTCTGGCGGGCCTTTTGGGCAGTCTAAGGCCATCTTCAGGCCATCTGGGGCCGTCTTGGGTGCATCTGGGGGCCATCTCTGTTGTCTTGGAGGCCTTCTTGGGCGTCTTATAGGCATCTTGGAGGCCATCTTGGCCGTCTTGGAGGCCATCTTGGGCGTCTTGGGGGCCTCTTGGACCGTCTTCGGGTCTTGTTGGGGCCCTCTTGGGGGCCTCTTGGGCTGTCATGGGGCCATCTTGGAGGCCTCTTGGGCGCTGTTGGGACGATGTTGGGGGCCTCTTGGGCCGCCTTGGGCCGTCGGAGAGCTGAAAAGAAGAAAATGCCCAAATCATTCAAACACCATAAGAATATCAATAGTTTTGGCCCTTTCGGGCCTTCTGGAGGACGTCTTGGAGGGCCCTTGGGCCGTCTTGGAGGCCTCTTGCGGGCCTATAGGGCCGTCTTGGGCCATCTTGAGGCTATCTTTGGCCGTCTTGGGAGCATCTTCGGGCCACCTTAGCCGTCTTGACGGCCATCTTGGGCGTCTTGCTGGCATCTTGGAGGCCATCTTGGCAGTCTTGGAGGCCATCTTGGGCGTCTTGGGAACCTCTTGGACCGTCTTCGGGTCTTGTTGGGGCCCTCTTGGGGGCCTCTTGGGCTGTCATGGGGCCATCTTGGAGGCCTCTTGGGCGCTCTTGGGTCGATGTTGTGGGCCTCTTGGGCAGTCTTGGGCCGTCGGAGAGCTGAAAAGGAGCAAACGCCAGAATCCCTCAAACACCTGCGGGAAATCAATGATTTCAATCATGTCGGGTCTTCCTGGACGACGTCTTGGAGGGGTCTTGGGCCGTCTTGGAGGCCTCTGGCGGGCCTTTTGGGCAGTCGACGGCCATCTTCAGGCCACCTGGGGCCGTCTTGGGTGCATTTCGGGGCCATGTTGGCCGTCTTGGAGGCCTTCTTGGCTGTCTTGGAGGCATCTTGGAGGCCATCTTGGCAGACTTGGAGGCCATCTGGGGCTTCTTGTGGGCCTCTTGGGCCGTCTTGGAGCCTTCTTGAGGCCGTCTTGGGGGCCTCTTGGGCCATCCTGGGGCCATCTTGGAGGCTTCTTGGGCACTCTTGGGGCGATCTTGAAGCCTCTTGGGCAGTCTTGGGCCGTCGGGATCCGAAAAGGAGGAAAAGCCAACATCCTTCAAACACCTACGGACAATCACTGATTTTGACACCTTCGGGCTGTCCTTGAGGAACCTGGAGGACCTCTTCGAGGCATCTTGGCCGTCTTGGAGGCCTCTTGGGGCCTCTTGGTCCAAATTGGGCCGTCTTGGATGCATCTTGGGGCCATCTGAGCTGTCTTGGAGGCCGTCTTGGACGCATCTTGGAGGCCATCTTGGGCAATCTTGGCCGTCTTGGAGGCGACAAGGGGAACCACCCGGGCATTTTCGGCAACTTTTCGGGTGACCCGCGGGACGGGCCGAAGCCCCAGGGGGAGTTCTTTTGGAAAAAGAGCCAACACCAAAACCGAAAGGATTTAGCACGCCAGGCACCCCCTGTGATAAATCGGCAGGGGGCGGCGGATCGAAGACGCCTACGGCGAATCAAAGCCGCCACCTGCCTGTTTGGAAGCGCCTGCGTGGCCGAAAGTTAGGTTTTGAGCTTGGCCAAGCTATCGGGCCACGCGTTCCCCGAGTGGGTTTCGGAAGCCTTCGGGGAACACGGAGTCGGGCGAGCTATCGGACCAGGTAATTTCCGAGTTTTCGGGCCTCCTGGAGGACGTCTTGGAGGGGTCTTGGGCCGTCTTGGAGGCCTCTGGCGGGCCTTTTGGGCAGTCTAAGGCCATCTTCAGGCCATCTGGGGCCGTCTTGGGTGCATCTGGGGGCGGAGGCATTTTTGGCAGTCTTGGAGGCATCTTGGAGGTCGTCTTGGCCGTCCTGGAGGCCATCTTCGGCGTCGTGGGGGCCATCTTGGGCCGTCGTGGCGTCTTGTTGCGGCCCTCTTGGGGGCCTCTTGGGCTGTCATGGGGCCATATGGGAGGCCTCTTGGGCGCTCTTGGGGCGATGTTGGGGGTTTCTTTTGCCGTCTTCAACGCACCGTTCGGCCGACAACCAGCTATGCTACCCGACCTACCTGTTCTGGACCACGAGCAGCAAACAGAAACACCCGACCACTCTCGAGAACAAACTATCCGCCGGGTAAGCATTGAAGCTATTACTCAAGCCACTGCAGTAGCAAAAACGAACCGCGCACTACGGACCAAGATTGCTATCACTGGCCAGCATTACTATGACGAAGGATATATGGTTGACTATCATCGTCCCGCTACTACAAAAGGACGGCCCGGGGTGGCTGAAATGGACCTTTCCCAGTCGCGCGGAATAACCCCGACAGGGGTCAAGTCATCATACGAGTGGGAAATCGCGATGTACAAACGGCGATGCATGACATTCGCTATACATTGAAGCTTTGATCGCTCGAGAGATTGGCTCGGATAGCACAGCATTGTGGACTGTGTTGGCACGAATGGCCAGTCTACCCGCGGGGCGACCAGCTATGACATGTGGGTACCTCCCGAGCAAAGACGGAGTGCTCCAGATGGCGAGCGCAAGCCGAGTGTCTCCGAAAGTACCTCATCAGGAATTTCTTTCGTATCGAGAACGTAGTCTCTGTCAGGCTGGCTAACAATATTCACAAGCTCTCTTCGGCAGCTTATGATGGCAGTTGTACAATGGCGCTATGGCAATGACGTGAGCCCAGGCTTCCATTACTACGAAGCCGAAGGCGCTGCCCTAAAGACATATGATATATCTGGATCAGCGCATTCAAGGATCACCCAGTGCCTGAAGCCCACCAAACCTCAAACGGGCTTCGACCCAGACATGACGAAGTTCGGAGAACTGGCTGACGCACCACTACAAGGCAACGGCGCCAGAGAAGCCCCAGAAGTCGAACCGCCACAGGAATACGGACGGCTTCCCAGCATTTCTATGTGGGATCAAAGGCGGGTTTCGAGGCACACATCATGGAAGTGTGGCGCGCGGAATTGCAGGGCGAACGAGAACTATCGGAGGCAACTCCAATAGACGACCTCTACGCTGTACCCGCACAGATGATTACCGACAGCGTGCTGGTTACAGTAGCTGAAGACCAGCGGGGGCACCTGCCTACGCGCGGTAACCCGCAGGACGCAACGGAGACATATCATGTCCCATTGTGTTTCACGGGCGAAGCTGGCAGTTACGGGTTGGATGCTGGCGAGCACGGGCAATGCGTAGAACTCTGCTGCGCGGCAGACATGTCAACGGTAGTCCTATCCGAGCAACAACATATAATACTGGACTTGGGCCGCGTGGCTACTATGCGAGTATACGCGACCGCTGCAGCTAAACGAGCTGCAGTCGTCAAGGAGGACGACCTTCTCACGAAGGCCGATCTACAGGCGAATCCAGTCAATGCATCGACTGCCCTCTGCAATGGGCTCTGCGCGTGTCAAAATTCAAGCTATATCTAAAGCGCCAATCATCCTGACTTTGAAATACGTATATAACTTGAATGTCGCCAAGCACGAGAGGTGCGAGATGGAACGTGCCATCGGTCTACGCTTGGTACTTCGGGGATTCGTGGGCCTCGAAGCCTTCCATGTGGAGGCGCTTCCAGGAACGGCGCGGCGGTCGAGTCAGCGACTACTCGCCAGCGCGGCAGCGCACAAGAGGCAGTGGATCATTGCTTCCCTTGACATCAACAAGGCTTTCCTGCAAAGGACTCACTTATCAGAAACTTGCTACAGCAACCGGAGCAACGGAGTGTGTTGTGCGTTTTGCGTTGCCACCTGGGTTAGCATCTGTGCTCAGATCCCTCCCAGGATTTGGGCAGTGCGACGAGTCGAAGCATTGTTTGCAGTGCCTCAAACCAGGTACTGGCAGCAAAGATGCACCAAGGGCCTTCTCACTGAAGCTCAGAAAGACCACGAGAGGGCTTGGTCTCAAACCCGCGTCCAACGACGAAGAGTTCGAGACAGGCTCCAACACTCTTACAACCAAGCATGTCGTTGACATTGAGATGGCAGGCGCTGAGGACACGATCGGCAGGGGCGTCAAATGCGTCGAGGGTACTTTTGGCAAGTGTAAGCTCAACAAACGCGCGTGCACTAGCTGTGCTGTGAGATGCACGAAGGACGGCGACGGTGATGTTGCACTTGATCAAGGCGAATGTATAAAACATCTCCGTCTTATCCAGCACCGTGAACTCGCGGGCGCAGGCGCCGAGGCCAAGGCGTCGAAGACCGTCGCCGACATGTTCGTCGGCCTCAAAGGCGCACTGGCTTACGCACTTATCACGCAAGTGCGATTACTGGCGCGCGTTGTATCTCTACAGCGCGCCCGAGAACCGACCGACATGCAAGTGCGACAGCTGTGCGCGATCGCCGGGAAAATGCAGGCCTGCCCCGAGAAGATCATCTGCCAAGAGATGACTCCGACGGGCGAGGTCGACCTGCACAGCGACTCCGGTTACCGACGTCTGAGCGGAGATTGCGATGACGAGGTCGAAGGCTATGGTTTTCGCGGGGCAAGCCTGCTCCGGCGTGGACGCGGGCATGCTGGCAAGCCCGTCGCCCATCTTGTCGACGCGCGCTGCAAGTCCCATCGCTTGCAGGTCCGCTCGGGCCCCTCAGCAGAGACGCGTGCAGCTGCCCATAACTGGGCCGCTTTCCCGCGATCGTCACTTTGCGCGAACTCCACGCAGGGCCCCCAGCGCCCACTCAGTAGAAAGACGTGCTTGAGATGGGCGGTCTGAGCATTGAGGTCATCTTGGCCATCGATGCAGAATCTGTCTGCAAGTCATCGTCGAGCAAAGACCTGAAGACGCCGACTGGGCGTGCAGAAGTGAGACAGATGATGGGGCGAGGTGTCGTGCGTTGTGCACAGCGGTGTGGCACTCGCGATATGACCGGGGACGGACACGCCACAGGGGGGGGGGCATCGACAGAGAAATGCTCCTACAAGTCATGGGAGGAACGCGATCTTTCAAGCATGATTCAAAACGACGCACTC
This sequence comes from Prorocentrum cordatum, assembly GCA_963575745.1. Lineage (NCBI taxonomy): Eukaryota > Dinophyceae > Prorocentrales > Prorocentraceae > Prorocentrum > Prorocentrum cordatum. The sequence continues at coordinate 104,954 of CAUYUJ010015328.1, forward strand.
GATGCAGGGCTGGCCGGACAAGATCGCCCGGGCCGCCAAGAATACAAGCTATTTCTAAAGCGTCAGAGATCCTGCCGTCGAGATGCGCATATACATTGAAACCGTCAAGCACGAAAGGGCGAGATGGAACGTGCCATCGGTCTACGCTTGGTATTTCGGGGATTCATGGGCCCAGAAGATTTCCACGTGGAGACGCCGACAGGGGCGGCGCGGCGGTCGAGTCAGCGACGACCCGCCAGCGCGGCAGCGTGCAAGAAGCAGTGGGTCATTGCTTCCCTTGGCATCAACATGGCTTTCCTGCGCAGGACTCACACATCAGGAACTTGCTACAGCAACCGGTGAAAAGGAGCGCGCGGCGTGTTTTGCATTGCCACCTGAGCCAGCATCTGTGCTCAGATCTCCCCCAGGATTTGGGCATTGTGACGAGTCGGAGCATTTCTTACAGTGCCTCAAGCCAGGTACTGGCAGCAAAGATGCACCAAGAGCGCTCTCACGGCAGCTCAGAAAGACCACGGGGGGGTTGGTCTCAAGCCCACGTCCTACGACGAGGAGTTCTAGACAAGGCCTAATCTTTTTACAGCCAAGCACGGCGCTGAGGGCGCCGTCGACAGGCGCGTCAAATGTGTCGAGGATACTTTTGGCAAGTGTAAACTCAACAAACACGCGTATGCTAGTCGTGCTGTGAGATGCGCGATGGGCGGCGACGGTAATGTTACACCTGATCCAGACGAAAACATGAAACAGCTCCGTCGCATCCAGTACCGTGGGCTAACTCGCGGGCACAGGCGCTGGGGCCATGGCGTCGAAGATGGTCGCCGACATGTTTGTCGGCCTCAGAGGCGCGTTGGCTTGCGCCCTCTTCGCGCATGCGTGATCCATGGTATGTGTTGCATCTCTACAGAGTGTCCAACAACCGACCAACGTGCAAGTGCGACAAGTGAACGCGATCACCAGGAAATCGCATTTCTGCCCTAACAAGATCATCTACCAAGAGATGACTCCGACGGGCGAGGTCGACCTGCACAACGACTCTGGTTACCGAGGTCTGAGCGGAGATTCTGATGACGAGGTCGAAGGCTATGGTTTTCGCGGGGCAAGCCTGCTCCGGCGTGGACGTGTGCATGCTGGTAGGCCCGTCGTCCACGTTGTCGACGCGTACTGCAAGTCTCATCGCTTGCAGGTCCGCTCGAGCTACTCGGCAGAGACACTCGCAGCGGCCAATCACTTCAAGAACCGCTTTCCCACGATCGTTACTTTGCACGAACTCCACGCAGGGCCTCTGGCACCCATTCAATTGAAATACATATATGAGATGAGCGGCCTGAGCATTGAGGTCGCTTTGACCATCGATGCAGAATCTGTCATCAAGTCCTTGCCAAGCAAAGACCTGACGCAGCCGACTGAGTCGACATTTCTGGGGCGCATCAGTCGGATAAGACAGATGATGGAGCGAGGTATCGTGCATTGTGCACAGTGGTGTGGCACTCGCGATAAGACCGGGGACGGCCACACCAACGGGATAATCGACAGAGAAATGCTCCAACAAGTCATGGGAGGAACGCGACCCCTCAAGCGTGACTCAAAACGGCACACTCCATACAAGGCTGGCCAGACAAGATCCTCTTGGCCCCCTGAGGAGTAGCCATCAGCAGGGCAACTCGCCTGTAAGGCAACTTGCTTGGGAGTTGCCTTGCGTGCGGGTCAACCTGCCTTGTTGTGACCGGCTGCTGTTGCTTATCTTGTGGATATCGTGTTTTGCTGTGTAGTTGGCGGCGGAGTCACGCTTCGTCTCCTCCCCCCACTCGAAAGGAGGCCGGGGCAAAGGCGAGAGATGGCGAGCGTTTGTCCGCGGCCGTTTGTGTTCAAGTGGCAGGCCGCCAAAATATGACTTTTCTTCATCGCGAAGCACACTACCTGCCATTGAAACCGAAAACATATTTGCTTGACACGGCCCGTCGCTCCCGCGACGATCTCCTACTTCTGGGACTACCGCTACTACGGTACAGCAGAGTTGGATATGGGCTTCGCCGTAGGCGAAGCGTATGGTCAGGCCCCAGCCCCCTTCAAACTGGGATTGGGGGGTTCCCAGGGCTCCCCTGACTTGCCCGGGCCCGCCCCCAAACGCGCCACGACGCGCCAAGAGGGCCGCAAAAATTTCCAAGACAGCCCCCACAGGCCCCGGACACGCCGAAGATGGCCCCAGGACGGCCGACGACGCCGCGCAAAACGTCCCAATAGCGCTTCCAGAGGCCCTTCCAAAGGGCCCCAAGCCGAAAGTCATCAATTTTCCTATGGTTTTGGAAGCATTCTTGCGCTCTCCCATGTTCCGCCTCCCCACGGATCCGGACGTCTTCAGAGGCCCTTCAGATCGCTCCAAGACGGCCGAAGAGGCCCCCAAGAAAGCCCAGAGACGGCCCAGGAGGCACCCCTGATAATTCAAGAAGGTCTCAAGGGCGCCCCAGCCGAGGCTTCGCCTGGTGCCCGCCTGTGGGCGCTCGTGGGCGCCTCACGTGCGCCTCGTGCGCTGGGTGGGCCAGGCGAGGTTTCGCCTGGTGCCCGCCCGGTGGGCGCCTCGTGGGCGCCGCATTGGCGTCCTCTTGCGCTGGGCTGGTGAGCTGATGTTCCTTCCGGTGCCCGCCCGTGGGCGCCGAGCCTCGTGGGCGCCTCGTGGGCGCCTCGTGCGCCGGGTGGGCCAGCTGAGGCTTCGCCGGTGCCGGTCCGTGGGCACCCGAAGGCGCCTCGTGACGCGCTCGTGCGCTGGGCCGCCGCATAAGTTGCGCCACATATCCTTCAGCACGTAGGTTTTACCACACAGCTTGCACCTGGTAGCCGGCACTTCCTAGCTTTGTGCGCACAGGTTGCACATGGCATAGCTTACACCACAAAGTTTGCATCACATAGTTTGATCCGCATAGCTTCTGCCTGCACGACATACATTACACTGCATGGCATCCACCACATAAATTGCCCCACGTAGCTTACGCATAGCTCGCACCACACATGTTGCACCGCATAGCTTACACCTCGTAGCTTGCAACGCATAGCTTACACATCCACAGCTCGATCACTTACTGTTTGGGGTCCACGTTACAAATCATGCATGTACACTTGGCGTTGTCCTGCAACTGCCCAGGCAAGATGTTCGTTCATCTCGAAATGTGCATGGAGGCGAAGATCTTCGCCGACGAGAAGCTCATGAGGGCCGCGCCGGAAAGGAGGAGGAGGAACGCTCTTGTCTCCGGGTCAAGTTTGTCGTCGAAGGTTCGCGGATACCAGTCTCTGGCAGCGAGGGTGCATTCCGCAGGAATCCAGGCTCTTGCCTACTGGGCGGGTTTTTCTGAGCGTGTCCGCGGGCCCCCGTCAGGCGCTGGAGTCGAGTGCAGTGTAGGTGTCGCTGTACGCCAGCTGAGTGACACAGTCAAGACGCTGAGGCAAGGACCAGGGCTCGGGTTCTCGAGCCGTTCCTTGGATCCAGGTCGGGGAACCTATTCGTGGCCGAGGCTCGCCAGGTCGAGAAAAGCCCCTTCGTTCCTGATCAAGCATCCCTTCTGGTAGCACGATGACTGTAGTCTGCCGAAGGCCCCCGAAGTCCGACGGATAACAAATGAGCCATGGTCGAATGCGTAGCATGTTGCAGGCCTTTCGTTATCCGATCGTTGCAGTCGATGGGCTGTTGCCTGCCATGCGGTATTTGTGTGCATGTCGGCGGGTCTTTGTCAGCTAAGTGATAGTCCCCCACATTGCCCTCAGCATGAGAAAGCGTGAGCACATCGCCCGAGAAGTTCAGCCGCGCGACGGCACAGCGTCAGGTTGCTCCCTCGTGTGTCGCGGTGTGTGCCGCGCGCCTGCCTGCCAGCTGCTCAGGCAGGTCCAGGCCTGGGAAAACACGCGGCGTTCAGGAGGAGGAGGCTCGATTGTAGGAGGAGGTGAAGCCAACCAAGAGGCCCGCGATGAAGCGATCGATGCCCATAACAGGCGTCGAGGGACGTGAACTACTGTTCTCCACCTGGCCGATCCGGGCCAGGCCAGCACCGAACCTGGGACTGGCCCGGCCAGGACATCGGTGCATGTGGATATTCAATTGGTTGGTGTCCTTCTGAGGTGAGAAGGAAGCTGCCCGGGGTCGCTGGGCATCCATCCAGCGCCGAGGCCGCCGGATCTCGCGTGGTGCTCCCTGGCTTTGGAGCAGCCAGGGCCAAGAGGACAGTGAGATTCGACCTCCGCTTTCTCCTCGCAGCCTCGGAGAACAAGGCGGGCAGAGCTGAGCAGTCTTCGTCGTCAGGTCTTCTCCCGCTGCCCCCCTCTCCCTCTCCCTCAGAGTGGGAGGGGTACAGGTTCAGCTACCACTGGTCGGCTCAGTCTCCCAGAGACGTGGCCAGATCTAAACCTACTAACGACACAACAGCGGATCTGCTCGTTGCAAGTTTTCCCCTCCCCTTCTATCCTACTCCCTCTCACTCCCCCTTCTCCTCCTCGCTTTTCACTCTTGCTTTGCGATCGCACCGTTCCATTCCATCCCATCCCTCCCCGCCCGTCCTTTCCCCTCCCCTGCCCATCGCTTCCACTCCTCTTCGCCCTCCTCTCCCCTCTACTCACCTCCACTCCTCGCTCTTTCTCGGCTTCACCCCTGGTCCAGCATCGGGGTGACCCTCGGAATCCTAGATGGGAAGCCCTTCCTGCACTGAAGGTGTACCAGAGCAAACAGCGGCAACCTCTCGGGTTTGACAAGGTAGTTCTATCGATGGCAAGGCGCTGGGAGTCCGACAACCTGTCTAAGCGCATCGTGCCGATCAATCATAGTAGGGCGAACATTGAGACTCTACAGAGGCAACGTGTGAAAAGGTCGGCGGGGCTCCGTGCCTGACAGGCGAACGGACGTGCCAGCGTCTGGTTGGGCATCTGTTTTTCTGCGTGTGCTTGAGATGTTTCCGTCTGAGGGGGGGCGATCGTTGTGGCGCAGGGTTGCTACACACTTGCGGGGCAGCCTTGCAACTCTTCAGCGGAGAAACGGAGACTTCCGCCACGGGGAAGCCTTTGGGGGAGACCCACCCCTGGGCTTTCGATGGCGGCGGTTGTGTCTGTGTGTTATCTGAGCTCCGCTCCGGGCGTGCTGTTGGCAGGAACCATTGCTGCCTCTGCGTGCTGGTAGATGCCCGCGCCTCCTGTCGCGCGGCAAGTCCTGACATCAGCTCACGACGCCAGCGTGGCCCTTGATGGGGCAGCACGCGACACCGCGCTCGTGGAGCCCTCTCTGAGACAGCCTCGGGCAGCACGAGGGAATCGCTGCAGCGCGCGCAGTGGCATGGTCATCCCCCTCAGCCCGCTCAGGTGCCGCAGCCGCCGCCGCGGCGGAGCGAAGGTCAGCGTCCCCCGGCACGCCCCTGAGGAAGAGGCCGCGGTGCGCTGAGCTCAGCGGCTTCTCGTCGTTCCCGCGAGGTGACCTTGTTTGCAGTCGTCTTCTGCCTTTCTTCTTTCCAGAATCTAAGCTTCTTGAAGCAGTCAGGGGCGTCGAAGTTTGGCCAGCATCGTGTTGCTTCCAAGTCAGGAGGCAGGGGCCCATGCCCCGATTTCGCGGTTGTTTCGCCAGGAGGGCTCCCAGAAGTCATCTTGGGTCGATTTCTGACGGCGGCGGGGCTTGGGAGCGGCCCTTGAGCCGAAAGCTACGGAGAACGTCACGCTCGATGCCTTCGAGTCTTTGGAGGTCGTGGGCAATGTCCGCTCAAAATGTATTCCCAGATCCTTCCTGGGGTTCGTCGGGGCCAGGATTTCGAGGGGAACCTAGCCGCGGCGACGAGAAGCCCCCTGTGGAGGCCCCGAAAGGATACGTAAACAAATGCTGAACAGCTCGATCCTCGAAGTTCGAATCTCGAGGCGGCGGCACGATAGAAAACGTGGCTCCAAGGGCCAGACATTTATCCAGGCCGCCTGTCTGGCCCGTCATGGGATCTGGGCGTGAGCAGGGCGACCTCGGCTGCAAATTCTGCTAGGCGGAATTCAACATTAGTCTCTGTATATCCGTGGCCGGCGACTTGGCCTCATCAGCATAATCTTGCACACATTGGTGCAATCAGGTTTAGTTCGGTTCAATCCGTCTGTCTTCTTAGTAGGTTTCGATTTTGGCATCTCTGGGCCCCAGGGGGCCCGACTAGATCCGCACCTCACAGACTACCTTTCGGCCCTTCAGGTGTTAAGACTTTTTTTCGGGGGGGATGAGCGCAGCGATGCGTTTGCGGTTGGCGTCCGATCGGATTTGCAGTTACTATATTTATCGTTTTCGCCGTCTACTGAACTAACTTATTACCCGCCGACCTCATTATCTGTATATCGATGTCGGCCTCGCTGTCAGCAATCTATCTACCTCGCCATGTATCTATCACTATATGCCTACCGACCTCAGTATCAATATGTCAATCGATCTCTCGATTTGATTACCTTGAGATCTCATCATTCACCGACCTCGCTGTACATGTATAGTCGTCTTCCCGAGTTTCATATTCATGTTTGCTTGTCGATGCGCATGTCCATGTCCACTTCGATGCTTATCTGTAAGGGCTTCGCCCCCTGCCGCTGGCCCCCTCTCTCGGAGAATGGGGCATGCAAGAGTTATGGTGTGAGAGGCCTGGGCGCCGTCGTGAACCAGCGTCGGAACTCCGAACGGGCGCCACTAGGGTTCGGGTCCCCGTCTAGGGTCACTCTTGGGGCCTTATTGGGGCCCTCTTGGGCCGTTTTGGGGGTCTCTTGAGCCGTCTTGGGGCCCTCTTGAACCGTCTTGGGGCGCTCTTGAGAGCCTCTTGAGCCATCTTGGGGCGGTCGTGGGGGTCCTCTTGGGCCGTCTTGGAGCGTCGGAAACCCGAAAAGGCGAGCGTGCCCAAATCCATCTAAAACAGAAAGAACATCACAGATGCTGGCCTCTTGGGTCCCTCTTGGGGGTGCTCTTGTAGCGCTCTTGGGGGCCTCTTGGGAGCCTCTTGAGCAGTCCTGGGACCATATTGGGCGCCTTGGAGCAGTTTTGGGCCGTCTTAGAGGCCTCTTGTACCATCTTGGGGTTTTTTGATTCAGGATTATCGCCTCGAAAGGGCGAGTACTCTGTGCTTCACGAGGGTGTAAGATTTCGGGGGCGCGAAGAACGCGTACCTGACTAGGGATCGTGGCTTCGAGGGCGCATATATTTTGTACTTTGCGAGAGAGTATTGGCTCGGAGGCGCAAATCTTGATTTAATGTGCAAGGAAGTATGGTCTCGGGAGTGGGCACACAGCAATTTGCGAAGGTTTGATGACCTCGGATAATCTACGAGGGTTTGTGTCTTCGGGACCGCAAAGACCGGAAGTTACAAACAGAAAGGCTTCGGGGACGCGCACATTGTATACTTTATGCAGGCTTGTGGCCTCGGGGACGCGAGTATAGTGTAATTTACAAGGGATGATGGCCTCGGCGACGCCAGCATTGTATACTTTACGAGGGTTTGTGGCCTCGGGGACGCGATTTTTTGAAATTTACTCAAAATGTTGGCTTCGGGGACGCGAGTATGGTGGAATTTTCAAGGGATGATGGCCTCGGCAACGCGAATCTTGTGTATCTTACGGCTGTTTATGGTCTCGGGGCGCGATTCTAATGTATTTTTTTGCGTCCCACGCCCCCCCAGGAATTCGAGGAACCACGGGGTGGGACGCTAACCAGACTGCTTTTCGGTTCCCACCACCCTCGCGCGGACTTCAACAATTTACAATAGAAAGCAGAACGTAGAACTATCGTAATGGACCTGGAAACTGGAACTGGAGCAGGGAGCAGCAAGCCTAACCCTCGTAGCCTGCTGGCCCCGCAACGGGGCCGGCGGATTTCGACTTGTTGTTGCATTGCACTGTTATGTCCATGTCGATTGCCCTTGTATTCAGGTTTGATTTGAAATTCGATTGCCAGTCGATGTGCAGTTCGTATTGCCTCCCCATTGTCATATCTACTAAATTTTCGACTTGCACTTTGATGTGTAGTTCGACTTTCATTTCGATTTGCAGTGCCCACGGGACAGCTACGAAACAACGCGCGGGATGACCCGCGGGACAACAACAGGATAACCGCAGGACAACCCAGGAGACAACGCACAGGACAACCCACGGGACGACAACCACAGCTCAACCCGCGGGGCAGCAAACTACATGACAACCACAGGGCAATTCACGCAACGACCGCGATACAACCCGCTTGACAACCGTTGGACGAACAACGGACAACCAATTCATGGGCCGACCGCTGGACAACCCACGAGATAACCGAGGACGATCTTACGGGACAACCGCGGCACACTCGCGGGCCAATCACGGGACAGCCGTAGGACAACCACGGCACGCCATCGCGCATCGGGGGCAGAAATTTTCTCTTCGATTTGGCCCTGGCTACGGCGACAAATCGTCGCCCTCGCGCAGTTCCGCCCCGCCCGCGCGCACGAAGCGAGCCGAAAACGGAACCGACCTCGCGTTGGGGGTCACCTCGTTCTTGCCCCCAGCCTCCCATCCCTTGCTTTTCTGGGGCCCCTGGGGCATCGGGCCCCCAGGCAGTTGGCATGCGCAAACCCGTGATGGCGATTTGATGGACCATGGGATGACCAGGCGATGATGAGTCTCTTGAAGGCGACGTGATGGACGGTGGGATGATTTGGGCCAGAGTTTCGTTGACGTTGATGCATTCTCTTCGTCTCAGAAAGGGAACTCTCTATCGTCTTCACCCTGCGGATCTCGGGCTGGGTTGGCTCTTTGACCCCTCCCTCCCTCGCACAGAGTGTGAGTGGGATTGTTCCCTGCGCACGGAGTGTGAGTGGGCCGACTCCGTCGGGGAAAACCTCCGGCCCCAAACTGCCACGCCGAGGCCAGGAGGGCCGCGCGCGGTCGCGGAGGAGCCCACGGGTGAGGCCGCAGGCGGCGGCGGAGGCCTCGAAGGAGCTGCCGCGCCGCCCGCCGGCCGTGCTGCCCCCCACCGCCCCCTTTGCCGCCGCCGCCCAGGCGGGAGGGGCACATTGTCAGAGGAGGAAGAGATGCACTCCAAGACTTCTGTTGTCGGCCTCCAGGGGCCTTCGCCAGGCCCCGGGACAGTCAAAACACGACGCACGATGAAAAGCTGGCCCTGCGGAAAGGTTTGGGATTTCTGGGTGCCTGGTGATGAAACAGTCAAGACATTGAACGTCTGGGGATTCACACGGGCGGGCTCAGGACCAGGATGATTCATTGGCGGGCGGCAGCAATCGTCCCCCACGTGGCCTGTCCGGACAGCCTGTGAGGCCCCTCTAGACACGTTTCGGAGCCCTGGACCGTCCTGCCGTTCCCCCGGGCCGTTGCTATGGTTCCTGGGGCCTTCGTGGGGCGCCCGGAGGCCGTCGTGGAGGCTTATTGGGCCGTTGTGGGCCTCGTGAAAACCCAAGAAGCGAATGTGCTGAAAATGTGCGTTTTACGCAGGGAACGGGACGGTTTTTGCTTGTGGAGGCCTGCTTGGAGCGCCTCGTGATCGCCTTTTCAAACGTCTTGGACACCCGTGGGGCCGTCTGGCGGCGATCTTGGGCGGTTTGGACCGAATCGTCCCTCGCGTGGGCCGTCCGGACAGCCTTTGGGGGCCCTCTTCCCCGTTTTGGAGCCCTCTTGGGACCGTTCTGCGGCTTTCCTAAGCCGTTGCTATGGTTTCTGGGGCCTTCGTGGATCGCCCGGACGCCGTCTTGAAGTCTTTTTGGGAGCCTCTTGGGCTGGCGAGGGTGATCTTGGAGGCTTCTTGGGCCGTTTTGCGTCGCGTGGAAGCCGAATGGGCGAATGTGGTGAAAATGTACCTTTTCCCTAGGGAATGGGCTTCTGGAGGGCCTCTTTGGGGCGCCTCGTAATATTGTTTCAAACGTGTTGGGGACTTCTGGAGCCGTTTGGAGGCAATCTTCGGCGTTGGGGGCGATCTTAGGTCGATTCGTAGCTCTCTTGGACCGTTCCGGCAACCTTTGGAACCTTTTTGGCCCGTTTTGGGGCCTCCTGAGGCTCCAAGTGCGCGCGGATGATGGATTTGCCCCCCCCCCCCCCCCCCCCCCCCCCTTCCCCCTCCAAATCGGCTGGACCAGGCCCCCGGGGGAGGGGTTTGGGGAGGGGGAAGCATCTCACACGCCGTGACCCCAAGGGGTCGGCGGATTTGTCCCAGAGCGTTCCACAGCGTTCCAGAGCGCTCTCCTAGAGCATTCCAGAGCGCTCTGGAACGGCCATGGCACCGTGTGCATCCTCCATAACCGGCGTATCTCAGGGATCCCCGATTTGTCCCTGCCCGATGTTGTCCAGGTCCCAGCTTCGTCTTAAGATGCACCGACCAGCCACGGAGCTGTGTTCCTTACCCCCCTGGGGAACCCCATCGCCATCGTATCGACGATCTCTCGAGTGCGGTGCCAGACCCGATGGGCAATAGCTCTCCCCAGTTGTGGCTGGCCTGGTACTGTCCCAGGCCTCCTCAATTGGGTCGGAGGGTCGTGACGCATCGCCGATGCATCGGCGATGTGGCTCGATGCGGCGCCCAATTTTCTTCACGCCGACATCGCCAATGCATTGCCGAAGTCGCCGATGCATCGGCGATGCGGCGCCATCCTCCGACCCCATTGCTCGGACCCCGTTTGAGAGGCCTCCAACAGTTAAAGTTCTGAAATATGAAGCAGTTCGAGTTCGGAAGGGGCTCGATGTTTCTCAGATTCTTACATGGTCGCTCCTGTGGCGCTTCTCGTGCACCTGGCCTACTATGGGGTCGCCAAAAAGGAGCTTCGTTCTTATTCAGCTTTCCTTGACTTCACCGATACCGCTGCCCGTCCCTCTTCTTCGCCTTGTTAGGCCTCCCTGGGGATCCTCGTCGCTACGGATACCACGATTCCGCCGACTGACCGCCCCCATGGTTGCGACCCCGACAGCGCCCACCCTCTGGATAGGGTAGCCGCCATCAGGAGGACTCAGGCCCGACCTCGGAAGGAATTCCTGGCCGTTGCCTTCAGAGGCCTTACTTCCCACGCCGACCCCAGACTCAACCACCCCGAGTACCTGGCGGCTTTCGTGGCGGGATGGGGGTCATGGGAGTTGGACGACTGGCACACTATCGACTTCGACGATCGGCGCGCCCTCGCCACGCGAATGGTCCGCCAGCAGCCCAAGCCTCCTAAGCGGAACCTGTTGTGAAGCGCCCTGCCGCCATCTGCCGCTCTTGTCCCACTGCCTACTGCCGCCGCGGACGACCCGGCCCCCGCGGCCGCCAAGTCCAGCTCTCCTGCCGGGTGTGCTGGGCGGACTAGTCGGATGACTCTACCCGCTCCGACGACCCACCGCAGGCTAAAGCGCAGCGTCGATTCCCAGCGCCTATCGGGGCTGGCACCCGCGTCACCGGGAAGGCGCCTTCTCCTGCCAGGCAGCCTTCCACGTGCTCCTCCCCAGTTGAGGTCGTAAGCGCCCCGGTCCTCCCGCCATCGGCCAACGGCCCTCGAGCCACGCCATGGCGCCGGGCGACCGCACCACCACGGGTACCTCCGCCCTCCCGCCCTCCAGCGGGAGCTGGCGCCCGTCTCTCCACGGCTCTTTTCCGCATCTTCAGTTTGATCAGTCACGCCCTTGCCAAGGGTCGGTCCCCCGGCCCCCGCCTCTCCCACTTGCGGCGGGCGCACCCCCTGCAGTGCCGCCTGCATCCTACCCGCAGTCGCCCACCCCGCGTCTAGGGTCTTCAGACGTGATGGCGCCAACCGGCGCTCGTCCTTCCTCAAGCGCCATTGGCTCGGCCCGCGCCCGCCCGCGGTCGGAGCAAGCCTCGTCGTCTGCTGACGGCGCCTCTCCGGCCAAGCAGCGCGCGCTCGCCATCAACATCCTGCCACCTGTGGCCAGCAACCCAAGAGACGAGGCAGCCCAGTAAGACTTAATCAGTCGCGCCAGCGCCATGCGGGCCAGGGTGTGCCCGATGTCGCAGGAAGCCACCCTCTGCTGGAGGAGATGGATCTACGAGCACAGACCCAACCTGCTAGGCGGGCAGCACGCCGACCCCAACCTCTCCACGTCTGAGCAGCTCACCAGCTTCCCCGCCAGCGTCTCCATAGCGTGGATGCCGACCGCCACGCATGAGACGCGAATGGAGGACCAGGGCCCGCATACGCATGGTGACTGGCAGGACCTCCTGCGGCCCACCCGCCCTTGTCCGCGCGTCCGTCGGGAAGTAGGGTGGATGCGCACCCACGTCCGGCTCCCTGGCACGGGAGCAGGTACCCGCGCCTTATTCCTGGGCTTCCAGCGCGACGCATCCTCCACTTCCGTTCGCACCGCTGCGCCGTGCCGTCGCATAATTACGGGCGTTGCAGCAAGAGCCCTTCCTAACTACCCTACAGGATGCGTCACTGTCTTCAAGACGGGAGGATTTGCCCCCGTCTGCGAGCAGCGTGGTCCCATGCCGTGCAGGAGCACTACGCCAGGGAGCTATCCTGCGCCCCCGGCAGTGACCCCGCACCTTGTCCATCGTACGTCTGGCCCAGCTGGAGGCCCCAACCTACCGGTGGGACGCGGGACCTTTCGCTACTCCTCCTTCAGTGGCCACGTCCCCCCCCGACTCCCTACGCCGGTACTGGGGGGTGGTGCCGGGGCTGGACAGTGGAGCACCTGGCCGTCACTTGGTGACGCACGTTCCCCCTCACATCGCAATGCATCCACGGTGTGGTGTCTCACGAGCTAGTCGGGCCACGACGCCGCCCACCCGAGGACGCACGAACGCATTCAGGTATGCATGTACGTATGTATGTATGTATGTATGTATGTATGTATGTATGTATGTATGTATGTATGTATGTATGTATGTATATATGTATGCATGCATGCATGCATGCATGCATGTATGTATGTATGTATGTATGTATGTGTGTATGTTTGCAGGCGTCAGTGAGTGTACGGCCCCTCCCGAGGCGGCCAGATAGTAGGCCAGAGCCCAAGGAGGCCCTGGCGTGAGCGCTAGGCCCATAGAGGCCCTAGTGCATGATTTGGGCCCTAAGTGGTCCCCTGAGCAAGGCCCGTGCAGGCCTGGACTGAGTGGAGCGGGGTGTCCCCGCCGAAGCTGTTATAGCTCGAAGATGATCTATCGAGTGAGATCGTCATCTCTGCATGGTGACAGTTCGTGAGGTTGCCTGAACCTACCCTTCAGGCCAGTGGCGCCAGCGCGCCATGGCGGCCGACAATGGAGCAGCTGGGGTGCAGCTGCTAGACTCACGTGGGATCGGCAAGGTGCCGACGTTCTCAGGCAAGAGGGAAGACTTCGAGGATTGGATCTTCCCGTTCGAGTCATACTGTGGCCTGCTGGGCTGGACGGCGGGCCTGGAGCGATCAAGGGACGCTGAGGAGCCGTTGACCGCGGACGACCTCGGCGAGCAGGGAGTGCTGGTAGGGAGGAGCTTGTACCACCTGCTGGCAAGCACTACGAAAGGCACGGCGCAGAGCGTCGTGAAGCTCTGCCCGCGAGGCGACGGCTTCGAGGCAATGAGAAGGCTGTACAGGGAGTACAGGCCGCGACTGAATGAGGAGCACGGCTAGATGCTCCAGCAGATCCTCACGCCGACATGGTGGAAGGATCGCGAGGGGAAGGAGCGCTTCACGGAGGTGCTGATCGCTTGGGACGAGTTGATCTCAAGGTACGAGCGCGCGACCGGAGAGCAGGTCACGCAGAATATGAAGACGAGCACGATCATGGCCCACGCACCAGAGGAAGTGAAGGTCATGCTACGCTCGGCGCAGCGCGAGGTGCGCAGCGACATCACACAGATGAGGAACTGCATCTTCGAGGCGGTGATCGGCCAAAGTGGAGTGGTCTTGCGACCTCCGACAGCGAACAAGGGGAGCAACGACATGGACGTCGACGCGATCTCCAAGGGCAAAGGCAATGACGGCAAGGACAAGTGCCAGATCTGCCACAAGCCAAGTCACACGGCCCGCGACTGTTTCTGGCGTGACAAAGGGAAGCAGAAGGGCGACGGAAAAGGTCGAGGAGCAGCCGCGGGAACCAGGGGCGGAAAGGACGCCAAAGGCAAGGGCAAGGACGGCTACACCTTCTCGGGGAAGTGCGACTATTGCCATAAGACGGGCCACGAGAAGGCGGACTGCAAGAAGCGAATCGCCGATGAGAGGTCCAAAGGCAACGCGGCCATTGAGCAGGAGAACACGGACCCGAAGACGGTGGCCAAGATCGAGTACGCGGAGTACGAGTGCGGGATCTGCGACGACGACCAGCTCTACTGCATGGCGATGGAGGCGGAGGATCCCGAGACGGAGTGCTGCGGCATGGAGCTCGTGGAGACGACTTTCATCACGTTGGACACCGCGAGTGACTGCCACGCGGGGCCGACCTTCTTCTGCGAAGGGTGCAGAAGAGGAGAGGATCACGGCCCGAGGCTGCTGGACGCGCAGCGCAACGAGATCAAGATGGACTCCATTGCGACGGTGCCGATGGCGGTTACTGACGAGTGCGAGCAGCTGAAGTTGCTGAAAGCAGATTTCAGGCTAGGTGACACGGTATCGAAGCCAATCCTCTCGTTGCTGGAGGTGATGGATAAGGGTGCCGAGTTCTGGCTGAGCGCGAAGACGGGCATGTGCATGTACCTTGGCGGTGACCTCAGCAAGGGCATCCCGCTCACCAGGAAGAACAACACGCTGGGATTCAACGCGAAGACCCTCAAGACAGCTACGGAGGCGAAGGAGTTCGCGGCCAGCGTGAACGCGAATGAGCAGCAGGAGGAGGCGTTCGTGCCGACGCCTGGGGCTGCGGGCAGCGGAGCAGCGACAGCGGCACCGGCTGCACCTGCGGCTGCCGCCTCGGCTCCAGAGCGAGGTGGAGCAGCTGTGAGCGCGGGAAGAGAGCGATTGGCTCGACATCCCGTGGTGCTACGCGAAGGGCAGGAGATCGTCCTGCACCCTTCCAGCCGCGTGGAGGACGCGCGGGCAGGGCTCAAGGAGATGGGCCAGACTCAGCGATGCGGAGCGGAGGCTCACGGCACACCACCTGAAGATGAAGGAGTTGGGGCGCAGGCACGAGGAGTCCGTCCAAGGAGGACCCACGATAGCACCGCGAGAAGTAGCAGGGCCAGCAGCGCCCACGGATGAAGAACGAGCAGCTCATGAACTGCTGCACCTCACGAGAGCGCCGTGGTGCGAGGCCTGCGCGCGGGGGAACGAGACGACCAAGCCGCGCAAGACCCTCACGTTCGACCAGAAGGACTCTGGGAAGGCGCAGATCACCCTGGACTTCTGCTACCTGAAGACCAACGGCGACTGGGCGGAGATCGGAGATGAGGAGCCGCCAGCGGCGGACATCTTCGCGACGACGCTCGTGATGGCTGACAGGGACACGCTGGTGTTCGATGCAGTCTCGACGCCCACCAAGGCGGTCACGGACTACGCAATAGCCAGCGTGAGCAGCTTCATTGAGGGCATGCATCTCACGACGGCGGACATCAAGACGGACGGCGATCCCACGATCGCGAGCCTGGTGGAGGAGGTGCGGAAGAGGCTGAGCAAGAGCATCAAGCTAGAAGAGAAGCGTGGGAACCTGAAGGACAGCCAGAGCATGGGCGCGATTGAGGCTCCGATCAGATGGTTTCAGGCGAAGGTGAGGACGTACAAATTCGACCTGGAGAAGCGCTATGGCATGAAGATCACAGCGGGCGCACCGATCTGGTGTTGGCTTACACGGTACGTTAGCTGGGCTACGTCCACGTACCGACCACGAGCCGATGGGGGGGCGTCCCATCAGGCAGCCTACGGAGTGACCTACAACGGAGAGTTTCTCCCCTTTGGCGAGACGGCTCTCTTCAAGACCCCGATCTCCCACACGAGGCAGATCACGGCTACGTCCCTGAAGCGCAAGGGCGAGTCGAGTTTCGCGAAGGGCATCTGGATCGGGAAGCACAAGGAGAGCGACGACCACTTGTTCTTGACGCCAGCGGGCTGGCACCGCGCAAGAACATGCAGGCGGCTGGAGCCAGCATTGCGGGCAGATGACAAGCAGATGAAAGCAGTGAAGGCCCTGCCCTGGGACGCGAGGAGCGCCAAGCCGTGCGAGCTACTGCCCAGGCTTCAGAGGCCGATGCCCACGATCGTCTTGACGGCGGCGGAGCAGAAGGCGAAGACCGAGGCGCAGGAGGCAGCGCGCGAGGCGGCGCCACCCCAGGGGGCGCCCGAGCAGGGGGCGCAGCCGGCTGCAGCAGCGAGCGCGGGGCCATCGGTGGCGCCCGCGGGACCTGGAGCTGGAGCGGCAGCGGCAGCGAGACCAGAGGAGAAGAGCACGACGGATGCGGACGCGCCGATGACACATCGAGGTCTTGTCAGACCTGCCGACGCTGAAGACTTCGGCGCACCAGGCAAGCGCGCGAAGCACGTGGACGCCATCTCGCTCGACGACCCTATCGACCACAGCATCCTGGACAGGATGGGCACCGACTGCTACATGAGGGTCAGCGGACTGGAGCCCGCGGTGGGGCTCAAGGGCAAGCGCGAGGCACTAGAAGTGCTGGCACACTACGGGGTGCATAGGGACGTCCCGAGGAGCGAGAGCGGTGAGTTCAAGAGGATCAGGGCGCGCTGGGAGCCGCAGATGCGAGGAGGTATATGCAAGTGGCGGCATGTGGCGCAGGAGCTCAAGTGGATGGAGCAGCGTGACGACGTGTTCGCAGCGAGCTCATCGGCACAGACGAGCAGGCTGGTGGACTTTCGTCAGCATCAAAGAGGAGAACCACAGGACCTTCATCGCGGATTGCGTGAAGGCGTACTACCAAGCGGACCAGACTGAGAAGGTTTGCGTGGAGCCACCTGCTGAGTATCTGGCGATCTTGGCGGAGATGGGCAGACCGACCGACATCGTTTGGGCGCTCAACAAGATGCTACCTGGGCAGCGCGTGGCAGGCGCTGGCTGGGTGGACAAGGCGGCGAAGACCCTGAAGGGAGAGGGTTTCGACAGGAGTGAGTGTCAGCCGCAGTTCTACTACCACAGAGGGAAGAAGATCCTGATCGAGGTGCACATGGACGACTTCCACGGGGAGGGTCCAATCAGCAGCCTGGAGGGGATATCAAGCGGCTGCGGGAGGTGTTCGACCTGAAAGCGACGGATGTCATCAGGCAGGGACGCTACTCGCACTTGAAGCGGGACAGGCTGAGGCTCATGAACGGCAACATCATGCTGAGGCTGAACGTGAAGCACATCGACGACCTGATCTGCGTAATGGGCATGGAGAAGGCCAAGCCGACGAGGGTACCAAGCTTGATTGAGGAGGACCCGACATGGAGTCCTGAATTGGACGAGATCGAGAGGGCGAAGTTTCGCACAGGAGTCGGGATCGCGCTCTACATCTCGCCCGACAGAGCGGACATCCAGCGGGACGTGCAGATGCTGACCAGGAACCTGAGTCAGCCGACGGAGTTTGACAGGAAGCGACTGGTGAAGCTGGTGGGGTACTTGAAGGGGACAAAGACGTATGGAGTGCTGATGGAAAAGCCAACTGGGAGCAAGCCTGGAGCAGTGAAGCTGCAGTTGTTCACAGACACGGACTTCGCGACGTGCAAGGAGACGAGGCGTGCGATGACCTGTGGGATCACAAAGCTGGACGGAGTGCATTTTGCAGCGTTCGCAAAGAGGCAAGGAGTTCAGAGCACATCCTCAGGTGAGGCGGAGTTCTACGGCGCGACCTCGGTGGTGATGGACGGCAAGCTGGTGAAGAACATGCTAGAGTGGTTGGGCTACAAGGTGACCTGGGAGCTCGGGGTCGACAGCAGCGCCGCGAAGGCGATGATCAACCGCGAGGGCGTCGGAAAGGTGAAGCACCTGGACGTTCGGGCGCTGTGGATCCAGCTGGAGCGCAAGGTCCACGGACTGATCATCAAGAAGGAGATTGGAACAAAGAACGTGGCCGACCTAGGGACCAAGGCGCATGCCACGGAGCGGTTCGAGTACCTGCGAGAACTCGCTGGCACCATGGACTGCAGCGAGATGGACAAGCATAAGGAGCTGGAGGCGTGCTCGGTGACAACGAGCGCCTGGGCTAAGCAAGGCTTGTTGGCGACACTGCTCGCGCAAGGAGTGACGGGCGGTGCGACCAAGGCGAGTGAATGCGCAGTGCGAGATCTCGACCAGGGTGCAGTTACCCTCTGGGAGGCTGCAAAGCTGCAGGACTGGATCGACGACCACACGACAATGATCATCCTGATCGCGATGATGACAACGTTCGTGGCAGGAGCACTGCTCGGGTGTTTGATTTGCAAGTGGTGGGCGAAGATGGACAGCACCACGAAGCAAAACCTGGTAAAGCATACGAATGCGCCGAATCGGAGACATGAGCTGAGCAACAAGGTGAAGTTCACGGACAGGCCGACGACGGAGGAGAAGGCGAGTCAATCGCCATGCACGTACAAGTGGAAGCACACGACGCCGAGGTTCATTGTGCTGCCCGAGGCGAGCCACGGGTGAATTGAGCTTGCGGCCAATGGCAAGGTGAGCGAGGTGACGTGCCTCGACGAGGCGCCGTGGGGGCGTGCAGGCGTCAGTGAGGGTACGGCCCCTCCCGAGGCGGCCAGATAGTAGGCCAGTGCCCAAGGGGGCCCTGGCGTGAGCGTTAGGCCCATAGAGGCCCTAGTGCATGATTTGGGCCCTAAGTGGTCCCCTGAGCAAGGCCCGTGCAGGCCTGGACTGAGTGGAGTGGGGTGTCCCCGCCGAAGCTGTTATGGATCGTCATCCCTGCAATGTTTGTATACTTGCATGCATGCTTGTATGTGTGCATGGTTCCATACATGCATGTATGTATACATACATGCATGTGTGTATGACTGTATGCATTGATGTACGAATGTACTAATGTGTTGTATGTGCTCGCATGCTTGTAGGCATGCATACATGCATACATGTATGTATATGTAGTATGTATGTCTGTATATCTGTATATATGTGCGTATGTATGCACGCATGTTTGCCAGTGTGTGTGTGTGTGAATGTATGCACGTGTGCGTGCATGAATGCATGTATGTGTGCATGTATGGATGTATGCATATGAATGTGTATGAACGTATGCGTGTATGTACATATGTATGTATACGTATGGATGCATGCATGTAACATGTATGCGTGTCTACACTGATCGGTGTGTGTATCTATGTATGCAGGTATGTATGTATGTACGTACGTACGTATATATGGTTGTGTACATGCATGCATGCAGGTTTGTATGCATGTATCCATATATTAATGTATGTATGCATGCTTGCCAGCATTCGTGCATGCAGGTCTGTATGTATGTATGTAGGTAGGTAGGTAGGTAGGTAGGCAGGTAGGTAGGTAGGTAGGTAGGTTGGTATGAATTTGCACATGTATGTACAGACTTACCTGTGGGTATGCGTGTGTACGGTGTGGGACAGACTGTAAGGGTGGCGTATTGAGCCTCTGCAGGCCGTCCTCGGGCTCCAGGGCTGTCATGAGACGGCCCGGCGACGGCGACTGAGAGAGAGCGGCGACGACGGCGGCAGCGGCGGCCATGGCCCCACACATGCGACGATGTGATTGTGTCAGTGATTGTTTTTTTCGTCCCGTGACCATTTTTGATCGTTCGCGGCCCGACGGCGGGCCCCAGAGGTCGAGATCGAGAAAGAATTGCCTATCGAACAATCATCAGATTTGATTGTCGGAGACCTGCGGCCACGGCGGCGACAACGACGACGGCGACGATTCGGAGGTTACGACGACGACGTCGACGACCTCGTTGTCGTCGACGTCGACGTCTACGTCGAAGTGTTCGTGACGATGTCACGGCGGCGGCGGCGAGATCGCCACAGGCCGCGCCTGGCGGCGGCCCGCTGTCACAGCCCACCGCGGCGGCGGCGCCCGCCGCCTCCGCCTGCCGGGGCCGCCCAGGGGCGCGCCGCCCGCCGCGCTTGGCCGCTGCCTTCCCGCGCGGCCGTCGGCCGCCGTCGGCGTCGTCGTCGTCACCGTCGTCGTCGTCGCCGTCGTCGTCGTTGTTGTCGTCGTCGTTGCCGCCGTTGCCGCCGCCGCCGCCGTCGCCATAGTCGCAGCCGCCGCCGCCGACGCCGCCGCGCTCTGCGGTCGGCGGTGTCGTTATGTTTTCGAGCCTCGAGCCTCGGCTGTGGCGGCGGCGGCGGCGCTGCCGATTATGCACCTGGACGACTGCGCGCGCGTGCTGTGTTCGCTGCCGCGCGCCGCCGCGGCGGCCTGCGGCCCTCGTCGTCGCCGAGGTCCGAGGATCCCACAGATCCAGGCGTCGTGAAAAATCTCAACCCCAGATCTCCGACACATTGATTTATTCAATCCGAGAGTTTTTCTTAGATTTCGGTCTCAGGGGCATGTTCTCGGACCCCGGGGCTATTAAAAACGGGTCTGGGCCCCCAAGAAAGGGCCGGGAGTTCTGGGGCCGCGCGAACGAGCTGCAGCCAATCCACTGGAATGGCGTCGCCCCGCTCCGCCGCCCTGACCGCATCAGTGCTGCTCGCGTGCGCCACCCGTTGGCCGCCTTCGTGCCCTCGCACGTGGCGTGCCGCCCAGCGGCGCAGACCGTGCCGGCGGCGGCGCTCAGCGCGGCGGGCGCCGCGGCCTACGCGGCGGAGGGCGCGAGCATGTGGATCCCGGCGCTGTCTGCCGTGGGCGCGGGGTTCACCATCGGCCTCGCCGCCATCGGGTTGGGCCTCTTGCCGCTGCATTTACAGCATTAGCCGCCAGCCAGCCAGCGTCGACGTACAGTTCCACACGTACGTTGACGATTGGTGGCGTCCCAAACTCACTACCTCGATCACCAGACACCCCCAAGATCAAAGTATTCAAATTCATTTTTGTGTCTGGGCTTTTTGTAGACTGCGCAGACGCGTTGGCGCGCTCGGGGTCGACCCGCACGCGCGCGATAGTCGAGCTCGTGTGACTTGCATGTCGGTGCGCTGTCACGGGCACCACGGCGGGGTAGTGCATCTCCCTCGATCCAGGTTGATCGCGGAGGAAAATGATGTCACATTCTTGTTTGGGGCGGCGCCTCCCGCATCTGAAGTTCAGATTGCTCCTGTCTCTCATTCAAAGTACCCCTGTCTGAAATGCAGATTGACCCCCCACAAGGGGCTCGGGCGACGCGTTCTGCCTGAGACTTCTGCATTTAAATTATTCAGAGTGGCCCGGTCTGCAGATTGGCCCGGTCTGAAAGTCAGATTGGCCCGGTCTGAATTTCATATTGCCCTGGTCTGAATTTCAGATGTGGTGGCTCCGCGTGGAAGAATTCTTCGGTTTGGTGCCGCTGCCCTCGGGACGAAAGTGATCGACGTTTGCTCTCCTGCGTGGTTGCGACATGGGACATGGAAGTGTTCTTGCATTTCTGTTAGGGTAGCTGGCGCTCGAAGCCCCGATGTTCCCCTGGACGTGGCGCGCCTTGCGGACGCGAACACATGAAAAGACGATTTCTCATGGTTGGGGGTGTCCGGTGATGACCACGTAGTCAAGAAGCCGGATAGCAACGCAACCCGAAGCGCAGGATTTGTTGTGGAAGACGCTAGCAATGACGCTGGAAATCATGCCAGGGGCCTTGCGAGCTTCGACAATGCAAGCTTCGAAGGAACTGCGAAGGACCTGCGGAAAGGTTTCAGGCACGCGTATTGGGAACGAGTAGGAAAACGCTTGCCGGAAGACGCTGGGAACTCCAGCAGGCCGCTGCGGGGATGCCTGACCAGGAGCCTTTGAGAGGAGCTGGTGTAGCGCTGCCTGCTTGCTTCTTATCTAAAACCCTCTTAGCTCTCCAAGGAGCTATCCAGGAACAGGACCACCATCACGGACGCCATTGAGAAGAACAAGGACGCGGAGGCCCCCACCAAACACCTGGACGCTTTGTCTGAGGACCCGGCCAAGAAAGATCAGGCCAGCGTCGGATCAGGTTCCCGGAAAGCCTTCCTGGAACCGATTCATCTAATTTGCTACATCGCGAACCTCGCGGTGACGAGCACGAGTGCAGCAACCAGTACCTGGACCTCCTCGGCGTCCGAGTGGACCTGACGGGCGCGCTCCCTGCCACAGCCTGGCCTTGCTGCGCGCTAAAGCACGTTCGGACAAGTTCATCACCAAGGGTAGCCGTCTTCAGAGGGTGGCGCGTGCGGCGTGCCTCGGTGGCGACCAGCTTGTACGAGTACTCGCGAGCCTGGCGGGCTCGCTGCGGTGAGGCGGAGGGCTGGGCAAGCTCTCGACATGAGACTGCTCCAGGGTCCGCGCCGCCACGTGTGCGAGCATGGGGCGGCTCTGGTTCGGGGTGCGGCTCTGGTTCGGGTGCTGATGTTTTCTTTTTCCTGGGGGTAGGGCAGGGCGTCGGGACTAGACCGCTTGAGTTTCTGGTCAAGCTTTGTAGCCTTGGGTTCTTTTGGTGTGCGTATCTCGCCTCTCTATCTAGAGCTGGCCGGAACCGATCGCGCGTTTCCTCACGTAGCACCCGGCAGTTGCGGACAATATTAAGGGAGCGGCGCGGATGTCGGCAGCCTGCGAGGCTCTGAATAACAAAAAACGCCGCCGTCGCTTGTCTTGTACGAAATACACATCAAACTCGCCGCAGGCGCCGATTTTTGCATTAAGCAATGTGGATGAGTCGCGGGGTGGGGCGCGGGTGGGTTGCGGGTCGCGGGTGGGTCGCGGGGTGGGTCGCGGGGTGGGTCGCGGGTGGGTCGCGGGCCGGGTCGCGGGCTGGGTCGTGGGTGGGCCGCGGGTGGATCGCGGGTGGGTCGCGGGTGGGTCGCGGGCCGGGTAGCGGGTGGGGACAACAAACAACAACCAGCAACCAGCACCAACACCAACATCTACAACAATCCGCCCCGCAGAACCTCACTTCAGCCACGCGCCCAGGGACAGTGAATGACCGTTCGGCCCCCTCATTCTGATCTGTAGCAGGGTCAGGCTGCCCCCAACAACGGTGTGTTCACCGGGGCGACCCGCACCAGGTCCAATTCAACGTGACAAGAAGGATGCTTCCCGTGCGCGCCCCACAGACAGAGCTCAAGCTCCAATGGCGTTGCTGGCGGGCAAGGCTACCCCCCTAGGGGTGCAGTTTCCCGGGGTGCACGGCTCCGGAGGGCGCGGCCTAAAGAGGGAATGGCTGGTGGTGCCGCGTCGCCCGCCAGATGGGCATGGCTTTCGCGGGTTGTTCGGCGGGGTGCGCTTGCGTGATAAACGCACAACTCACTATCACTGCTACTTTCTGGGGCCGAAAGCGAGAAGCAGAGTCTGGGGAGTTGGTGGGCCACCGACTACCAAGACTTGCGGTGCACGAGTCGGGCCAAAAAAATCAATAGTGCACGCGACCGCGGCAAACGGTCCACGAGGGATGGCAAGGGGAGCAGCGCCGACCCGACGCAGGAGGGGGAGGAGGAGGAGGAGGAGGAGGAGGAGGAGGAGCGGAGGAGGAGCAGAGGATCAGGAGGAGGAGGAGGACGAGGGAGGAGGAGGAGGAGGGAAAAAAGGAAGAGCAGGGGGGGGGAGGGGGGGGGGGGAGGGAAGAGGAGAGAAGGCACGTTAGGGGCCGCCGTGTGAACGGCAGGCCGTCTCAGTTGGTCGGCGAACGGGCCGTCGTCTGAACGGCGTGCCCTGGGTCTGTCTTCACCTCCCTCTCTCCCTCGCCCACTCTCTCTCCCTCACTCTCTCTCCTCCCTCCTCTCCTCCCCCCCTCCCTCCGCTTCTGTCAGCCCCGCTTCCGCGTTCCCTCTCGACATGGCCATGGACGTGTTGCGCCGCCCTGGACGCCCACTGCATTGCTGCATCCCCGCTCTCTGTAGGTTCCTGTATTATGTCCCTTCGTTTGTAGATTGCGTTGTTTGTTAGTTGTTCTCTCTCCCTCTCTCTGTGTCTCTTTCTCTCTCTGTCTGTCTCTCTCTCTCTCTCTCTCTTTCTCTCTCTCTCTCTCTCTATCTCCCCCTCTCCCCCTCTCTGTCTATTTCTCTATATCTTTATGTGTATATATATATACATTATCCCCCCCCTCTCTCTCTCTCGCTCGTTATTCCCCCCCCCCCCCCTTGCCTCCCTCGCTATCTCTCCCTCGCACTTCCTATAGTTGTTGTTAGTTTGTTCGTTATCTATATCCCTCTCTCTCTACCTCTCTCTCTCACTCGCCCTCTCTAATTCGTAGTTATCACTCCCTCTCTCTCTGTCCCTCTCCCATTTTCTCTTTATGTATCCCTCTATGTCTCTCCCCCTCTCGCTCCTCCCCCCTCTCTCTGTCTGCCCCTTTCTCTCGCCCTCTAGTTATGTTTCTCTCTCTCTCTCTCTATATATATATATATCTTGTTCTCTCTATCTCTCTCTCTCTCTCTCGCTCTCTCTCTCTCTCCCTCTCCCTCTCGCCCCCCTCGCCCTGGGCGCGCGCGGGGCAAGCGCGCGCGGGGCAAGCGCTCGCGGGGCAAGCGTGTGTGTATACATTTGTACACATAGATGCATGCATACATACATACATACATACATACATACACACATACATACATGCATACATGCATATATACACATACACGTAAATACGTATATGCTTACAACTATACTTATACACGTATATATATATATATATATACATATATATATAGACAGAGAGCGAGACCCAGAGATGACCGAGACGACCCAACGCCCATGTCGGCACGCCCCCCACGCGGACCGCGGGCCGCTGCTGCGGGCCCAGCCAGCAGATACCAAAAGCCCCACCTAGAAGCCCCACCTAGAAGCCCCACTTAGAAGCGCCCCACCTAGAAGCCCCACCTAGAACCCCAGCCCTCGAACCCCAGAGGGCCCTAGAGGCGACTGGGGGTCATTTTGTCGCAGCCGCCCCCGCCGCGTCCCCGAGCGTGCGGGAGCGCGCGGCAGCCCCTCTGCCGCGTCAAGGAACGCGCAAAAAAAAAACGCGCACCACCAGCGCCAACTCCCCGCCCGCGCAAATTAATGCGACGCGTCGGGCCAGCGCTGCGGCCCAATGGCCAGCAGCAGGGCGGCCCGACTGGCTCGCAACTCGCCGCGGCAGGCGCGGGTGCGAGGGCGGGCCTAGCACCGAGCCCGAGCGCCCGAGCGCGGGCGCGACGCGCGTGCACTTTGCCCCCAGGCAGCGCGCAAAGCAGAGCCCTCTCTCGCGCGAGCCGTCCACCTCCTCCTCCTCCTCCTCCTCTTCCCCCTCCACCTCCTCCTCCTCTCCATCCTCTCCCCCCTCGTCCTCCTCATCCTCCTCCTACTCCTCCTCCCCCCCCTCCTCCTCATCCTCGTCCTTCTCCTCCTCCTCTTCATCCTCCTCCTCCCCCTCCTCCCCCTCATCCCACCCCCCCTCGTCCCCCTCCCCATCGCCCCCCGCGTCCTCCTCCCCATCGTCCTCCTCATCCCCCTCCCCCCCATTCCCCTCCCCCCCCTCCTCCTCCTCCTCCTTTCCCCCCTCCTCCTCGCCATCCTCCTCCTCCTCCTCCTCCCCCCACCATCGCCCGCGCAATGGGGCGCGGGGTTCTGGCTGCCGCGCGAAAGAGCTGCGCATCGCGGCCTCGCAGCGCCAGTCCAACGCGACTGAGCGACGGCACCGTGCGCCCACGGCCCCACCGCCACTGGGCAACTGCACACTCCCATCAGAACCAGAGCCACCCTCGGTCCCGAGGATGAGGAATCTGCGGAGGTGAACATGGAAAGAGGCCGAGGAGGGGGATGGGGACGGCGAGAAGGACGAGGAGCAGGAGGACGATAATGCGCAGGACGGGGGGGGGGGGGGCGGGCGCGGAGGAGGAAGATGCGGCTGAGGTGGAGGTGGGGGATGAGGAAGACGACACGGAAGAGGAAGAGCACCAAGAGGCTGGTGGATGAAAAGGGCTTCCCATATTCAACGCAACGCGATCTCACGAAGCTCGGGCGGTGAGAAGTTCCAGGCAGGGCGGGGGGGGGGGGGGGGGGGGGGGGGGATTCCCTGCCCAGGGCTCATTGGGCCCAGTGGGCGCTTAGCGCTCATGGGCCGCAGTGGGCCCATGGGGCTCCTCGGGCGCGCGCAGCTTTCGGGGCTCATGGGGGCGCGGCTCAAGGGGCCCAGAGAGCCCATGGGGGCGCGGCGGGGGGGGGGGGGGGGGGCATGAGGCCACGGGGCCCACGGGGCTCCTAGGGTGGAGGAGGGGAGCGATGGGAATGAAAGGGATATGACAGGGGGGAGGGGGGGGGGCAGATGAGGAATCGCCTCCCCGTCCTCATCCTCGTTGTCTTCCTCCCCCGCCTCCTCCCGCCCTCCTCCTCCCCCCCCTCCTCCTCCTCCTCCTCCTCCTCCTCCTCCTCCTCCCCCTCCTTCCGTTGCCATTTTGGCTCAAGTGCCATCTGCGGCAGCGCGCGCCCGCGGGCACCTGGGCGGGCAGCCTCTCTTGAAGGGGCAATCTTGGGGTCAAGCCCAAGCGGGCACCTTTTCTTTTGCGCAGGGGTTCTCCCTCCTGGCGCTTCCGCCATGGAGGATTCTGCAGTCGTCGCCCAGTTGACTGCAGTGATTCAGAACACGGCGAAGGGTTTGCAGACTCAGCTCGAGGCCCGTTTCATGTCTGTCGAGACGAATATGAACACCCTCACCCAGCACATGGGGAATGCAGAGGCCCACATCACCGCCATCAACAGCCAGATGACCGAGGTCATGAAAAAGCAGACTCGACACGAAGAATAACTACGACAACTTCGTGCTCGACCTGTGTCTTCGGCTGCTTCCACATCCTCGGGGGGCAGCAATCATGGGCTTCAAGGCTGGTCAACGACGAGGGGAACAAACGTCGACGAGGAGAAGATGGCACCGGCGGAGATCCGACGACCAAGTCCATAGGTCACTTTCCTCGCCCAGTCCTTGAACGCGTGCGCAGGAATCACTTCGACAGCCTCAAGGCGCAGCACCCTGCCCTCCTGGCCAACGTGGAGACCAAGTTGTTCGCCATTGCCCAGAGCTATTCCATCATATTCCAGAACAAGGACGACGCCAGCCAGTTCCAGAGGGAAGCCAATCGTGCTGGGGTTGCGTGGACTGATCCGAGGTCTCAACTCCCGCGCCAGCTTCGTGCACGCGCTGACCCCCCCCCAGCCCGTTCGCAACAAAAAGCGTGCATTTCACAAACGTTGGCTCCCAGTTCGAGACCTCTTGCAGCAGTCGTGCATGTGGTCGCCAGAATGTCAGCTCGGCATTGATGGTTTCCGCGGAGTGATGAGGGTGAAGAATGACATTGACGCGTGGAACCTGACAGAGATCAAGCAGGTCAGCATCCGCAACGGCGAAGAGCAGTTCACTTTCGAGCCCAACTTCGAGGAGCTAGGGGAGTGGGGCATCACCGGGGATACCATCATGACCCTGATTGAGTCCCAGGCCCCTGCTGTCCCCGACAGTGCTCCAGATATGGAGCTCTGACGCACTCTCTCGCAGTCAATTAGCATGTCTCAGCGTGCAGTGCCTTTTGTACAGCTCTTCCTCCTCTTCCTCCTCCAGCTCTTCTTCTACTTCAAGTACTTCATCTGACTCTGACTCCTACTCCGAGACCAGCTCTAGCGTGAGCACCGTGGACGAGCGCGATTGATCTCCGTATGTTCCGAACCAGAATTTCTCGATTGTGACGTGGCACGCGCACGCTGCATTTGGATCCGTGTGGGGGAGTCATGACATGCAAGATCGTACTTATAAGTGCGTGGGTTATCTTATGAGTGCGCACGACATTGCATGCGCGCAGGAGACGCACGGCACGCCCAGTGATGTCACGTCGCTTGAGAGGGATTTTAAGGAGCACCTCCACTTTGGCAGCTTCTGCTCTGACCAGCCTGGCGCTGGAGGTGTAGTCACCAGTGTGCGCGAGAGTCTTCGAGAGCAGTTCGAGAATGTAGCCTTCTCAGAGGTCGTGAAGGGGAGAATCACGCCCTTGGGATTGCATGGGCCGCAAGCTTCACTCCAGATTATCAATGTTCGCGTTGTCCCTGGGCGACCTCATGGCGTTCTTCTGGGCCAGTTTAGGAGAGTGAAGCGTGCGATGTGGTCGCCCTGACCGCCGCTGTTTTTCTTCTCGGCGATTTCAATTTTCTCGAAGCAGGCGACACCAGGTACTCTATTCTGGAGGATATGGAGCAGTATGCGCCGCCTCGCTCTGCGCTGGAGTTTCGGAAGTGCCCCCCCTCTCTGCTCTCGAAGTCGCCCCGGCCACCTTCACGCGCCGCGTGAAGACAGAGGGAGTTGTTTCGCTGGCACGCTTGGACAGGATATACATTAGTTTACCTACCGCAGATATACTCGACTTGGCTCCTGAAAGTTCCACGTGTTGGCCTCCTACTGACCTCAAGAAGCCCTCTGATCATGCTCCTCTATATCTTAGGCTACGTCGTCCTGATCATAGGCCACGTTCACACACTATCCCACCTTGGATTGCAAGGCGCCCACGGTTTTACGCACATCTCTCTGCTCTGCTTCATCCTTCTGTTCTTTCCGCCGACCCTAATGAACGTCTTCAGGAAATAAAACAAGTAATGAGACATGCTGCTGTTCAAGTTATATTAGACGTGCTCTCTGACGGTGCTACCACCGATGAAGAGCTCTTGGCGTGTGCATTGAAGCTACTGCGTGTTGCCCGCTCTTTACCACCCCAAGCCTGTCCGGATTTCTGTCCTGCTCTTCTTCGTCACCTTCTCGGTACATCTAAATCTATTATTCGTGCTTATCCTGAACTATCGCAGTATTCTTGTGTCGCTCGGGGTGAATTGACAAACAGGCTCGGGCTTTGTTCGCAAGTCAGTGAACTGACGCGACGTGTGCTTGCTGCCGAGGAGCGAGGTGTCGCTGCTCGTGAATTAGCGCCATCTAAGAAAGACCCGCATATTGCACGTATTCGCAGACTTTCGCGAGCTTGGGCTAAGCATAAGCCGAAGATCTACCTCGCCGCTGTTTTTGACGACGACGGGTCTGAGCTTAGCGAGGATTCTGCCATGGGTCTGAAGCTGTCTGAGTCTTGGGGTAAAGTGTTCTCTCGGGTCCCCTGTGATCTCCAGGGTGCTTCCAGGTTTCTGGACCTCGTCCCGACCCTCCCTGGCGACCCCTACCAGTTCACCAACTCCACCCACCAGCGGTTCCCATGGGTCCTAACTGAAGATCAGTTTTTCGACCTCCTCAAATGCAAGGTCGACTCCAGTCCAGGACCCGACGGCATTCCGTACAGTGCATGGCAGTGCCCGCTCCCGATTGTCAAGCAGGCCCTCTGGGAGCACTATCTCGCCTTCATGAACACCCAAGTCCTTGCTAGTGAATTCAATTATTCGAAATTGGTTTTCCTACCCAAATGCGTGAGTGTTCCTGGAGCAGTGGCCAAGGCGCGTGGAGACACGCGACCGCTTGCGTTGAGCAACACTGACAATAAGATCATCTCTTCCTGCATCGCGCATCCCTTTATGCAAGTAGCCAAATATAAACTGCACTGTGTACAACGTGGTTTTATTTCGGGCCGGTCGCTCGCGGACAATATAATCGAGTTTGACGGTCGATTGATGATGTGGCAAGCCTTGGACAATTCGCAGGCTGCTGGAGGCGCCCTCTTCGACATGAAGAGTGCTTTCCCATCGGTGCATCATTTTTGGCTATTTCTTGCACTGCAACGCTGGCGCTTCCCGCCGTTCCCCATTAACTGCATTAGATCTCTCTACGAGCGGGTTTGGTGTAGTATTTCGATTCGTGGTTCTGACGTTGGAGGTTGTTGGGCTTCTCGAGGGGTTAAACAAGGTGACCCCATGAGTGGACTGCTATTCGCGTTCGCCTTCGACCCTATTCTTCGCGGAATTGCTGAATTAGGAGTTTCGCTATCTGTCTATCCTATTGCATTCGCCGATGACCTCGCCGCTGCTGCTGCTGATCTGGTCAGTGCGCTCCCTCGGGTTGTGGATATATTAATGGCCGCAACGCCGTGCTCTGGCCTCGCACTCAACTTTCCGAAGTGCGTCATCGTGATTCCGCGGCCTTTTTGACCCGCAGCAGATCATCACGCAGTGCTTGCAAGCTGGTCTTGATATTTCGGGGTGGAAGCTTAATCAATCTGGGATGTACCTTGGGGTGGAGGTGGGCTTGCTTGCACCGAGGACTGCGTGGCCCCGTGCAGGACAAAAGCTTCGTACGCGGGGTGCTGAGGTAAAAGCGCTGGGCGCTGGTCTCACGACTGCCTGTTCTGCGTACAACATATTTGCTGGTTCTGTATGCTCCCACGTAGCTCAGTTGCATATTGCCATGAGTGTAGCCCTAAGCCAGGGGCGAGGAGCACAGCAATTACTAACATGGGCTCCCAGACACAGTATCCCTCCCAAGGCCCTCCTGCAGGCTACCCGTCTTGGAATGAAGACTGAGTGCCACTCGTTAGCGATATCGGCCAAAGCTGCTATTATACGTGCTGCTTCTCACTCTGACATGTTCCACAAACTGGTTGGCGAGTGGAATGCCAAAGTAGATGATGGTGATGCTGATTATTGTTTAACCTACAAGTGGTCCCGTGCGTTCTCCGACTCCATCTTTTTCCAGATGTTTAGGACGCTTGAGGATTATGGGGCCAAGTTTGGAGCCGTTGATATCCGCAAGGGCTTCGCCCCCTGCCGCCGGCCCCCTCTTCTCGGAGAATGGGCCATGGAAGAGCTAAGTCATGAGGCCTTGGCGCTGTCGCGAAGCAGTGTCGAAACTTCATGCGAAGCCGAGTCGCAATCAGCAAAACCAACTGATCACAAGAGGGGTTACCACGCCTGGCGATTGGTAAGACGTGTATGGTTTAAGGGCTTGGTTACCACACCTTGCGATTAAAGGGCCGAGGGAGTTCTCGCAGTTTGGGTCGCCACGCCTTGTGATGGATGTGCGTGATGGGTTCGAATTTGAGAAATGTTGCAAATCCCTTAGGTTTTTGGACCCTGACCCCGCGGATCTGCGCGAGGGGTGGCGCCGAATTTTAGAAATGTGGCAAATCCCTTGTGGTTTTGGACCCTGGCCCCGCGGATCTGCGTGAGCGGTGGCACCGAATTTCAGAAATGTGGCAAATCCCATGTGTTTTTGGACCCTGGCCCCGCGGATCTGCGTGAGGGGTGGCACCGACTTTCAGAAATGTGGCAAATCATTTGTGTTTTTGGACCCTGGCCCCGCGGATCTGCGTGAGGGGTGGCACCGAATCTTAGAAATGTGGCAAACCCCATGTGTTTTTGGGCCCTGACCCCGCGGATCTGCGTGAGGGGTGGCACCGACTTTCAGAAATGTGGCAAACCACGCGTGTTTTTGGACCCTGACCCCGCGGATCTGCATTCGGGGCGGCACCGAATTGCAGAAATGTTGTAAATTCCGTGTGTTTTTTGACCCTGGCCCCGCAGATCTCCGTGAGGGGTGGCACCGAATTTCAGAAATGTTGCAAATCCCATGTGTTTTTGGGCCCTGACCCCGCCGATCTGCGTGGGGGGTGTCGATTTCGAGCCCCCCCCCAGCAATTCAGACAACGCGCCCAGGGGGTGCTAAAAAATCTCGTTTGCCCCCCCCCCCCCCTCGCGCGGTCAATCAACTAGTTGCAGCAACCAGCAAGAAGTCAACTAGTTACAGTAACCAGCAAGAAGCATCATTGTAACACACGAAACTACAACCTACGACTGGCACAGGAAACTGCGAATCACGGTCCTACAGCCTGGTGGCCCCGCAAGGGGGCCGGCGGATTTCCCCCGGGAAAACCACTCAGAAGAACGTCACCCTGGACTTAAAAACGTACGAGGTGAATTTTACTGTTGGCGAAGTCTTGGCACCTAGGATTTTGAAGATGCACCCTGAGGCCTCCGGGAATGACATCGATCTGTGCGTTATTCGACTGGGATGTATAGGTGACAAGCTGCCGCCCTTTGTTCGCACGTCGGTGTTGAAAACGGTTTGCAATGCATGGGATACTACCCGTCGTTATCGGCAAAAAGTTGGTCCTTGTGTATTGGGGCGCGTGGATCTCGGCGCAGACTGTCTCGACCACTATGTTCGGTGCCCTGTGATAGTTGAGTACGCACGTTCCCTCCTTCGTTATCTACCCGTGAGCTGGGG
The DNA here is from genome assembly GCA_963575745.1 of Prorocentrum cordatum. NCBI lineage: Eukaryota > Dinophyceae > Prorocentrales > Prorocentraceae > Prorocentrum > Prorocentrum cordatum. The sequence continues at coordinate 136,996 of CAUYUJ010015328.1, forward strand.
CAATGATTGGTTGCAGGTTGCTCTCCCCCACCTCTGGCAGGCGCGCGCGTCTGAGAGCCTCTTGTCTCATGCAGTTGCTTTAGATTGTTTTCATTCTGCTTTTTGTGCGTGTCGCACCCGTCGCCCCTCGTCGTCGTTCGCCCGCGGCGCCGCCCTTGCTCGGCCTCGTGCTTCCGCGCGTCGCTCTCGGCAGGTGCGGGCCTTAGCCACTGGGCCCAGTGGGTAGGGTTCGGGGCGCTCCCAGGGGTGC
>CAUYUJ010015328.1:137345-157345 GCA_963575745.1 Prorocentrum cordatum
TAAGACGGCCTCCAGGAGGCCCAAGAGGGCCTCGTTCGAAATCATGTTCTCGGAACCCTCTCCGGGAACATGATTTCCGGGTTCCCAGGACGCCCAAAGACAGCCCCCAGAGGCCCCAGACACGCCGAAAATTGCCTCAGGACGGCCGACGACGCCCAAACGCCCCAAGAGCGCTTCCAAAGGGCACCAGAAGCCGAAAATCATACATTTTCCAATAGTTTTTGAAGCATTCTTGCGCTCTGCCATGTTCCGCCTCCCCACGGTCCCGGACCACGTCAGAGGCCCTTCAGATCGCTCCAAGACGGCCGAAGAGGCTCCCAAGAAAGCCCAGAGACGGCCCAGGAGGCTCCCCAGATAAGTCAAGAGGGCCTCGAGAGCGCCCCAAGAGAGCCCCAAGAGCGACCCAAGAGGGCCCGAAGAGCGCGACATTTCAAGGTCTCCCGCCTGAGAGGCTCCTAGGACGCCCCCGGAGGCCATCAAGAATCAAGAGGCTCCCAAGAAGCCCCGTGAGGCTCCAAAGAGGCCCCCCGGAAGCCCCAATAGGCCCCCAAGGGCCCCCCAGGGAAGACCCCTGCGGGCCCCCAAGACACTTCGGTAAATCGTATTTCCCAGATAGCTTTCCGGGAACATGATTCCTTGGGCTTCCGCCCACCGCCCCAACCATGTTTCCAATAGGCTTGCCGACAAGGCTAAAAGGCGCCCCTCGGTAAGCCCCCAGAGGCCCCCCGGGAGAGAGCCGAACAAATCATGCTCCCGGAAAGCTTTCCGGGAACATGATTCTCTATCTCGGAGTAGGCCCGGGGGGGGGGGGGCGGGCCGCTGCCTGTTCCCCCCACCGGTGCCCACTGGGGGTTGCGGGGGGGGGGGGTCCAGAGCTCCCGAGGCGGCCCGAGCCCGCCCCGAAGCAGGCCACGACAGGCTAAGGGGGTCCCGAGAAGGCCCAAGACGGTCCCACGAGGCCCCGAAGACGCCCGAGATGCCCTCAAGACAGCCGACGAGGACTCCAACACGCTCCAGGACGGACTCAAGAGGCTCCCCAAGAGGGCCCTGGAAGGCAAGATTCGCTCGTTTTCCGAGTGTTTTGGATTTTGGCGTTCTCGCTTTTCCCGCTTTCCAGCGCTCCCTCACGGCCTCGGAGGCCCTTCAGATCGCTCCAAGAAGGTCCACGAGGCCCCGACGAGGGCCCCAAGACGGCCCAGGAGGCTCCCCAGACAACCCAACTGTGCCCCAAGAGCTCCCCAAGAGAGGGCCCAGAGGGGGACCACCAACCGATATTTCGATGTGATGTCTCTGGCCCTAGAGACCGCCTGTAGGCCCCCGGAGGCCACCAAGAGGCTCCCACGAAGCCCCGAGAGGCGCCCAAGAGGCCCCCAGGAAGCCCCAAGAGACCCCCAAGGCGCTCCCAGGGAACGCCCAAGAGCCCAAGAAATCATGTTCCCAAAAAACCTTCCAGGGGCATGGTTCATCATGGGCCCGAGAGTTCCTGGAGGCCCCCAAGGGGCCCCCAGGGAACGCCCAAGAGACCCCCCAACACACCCCAACACACCATGTCCACAGGAAACCTTCCGGGGACATGGTTCATCATGGGCCCGCGAGTCTCCGGAGGCTTCGAAGTACCATCATGCTACAGGAGAGGTGTTTGGGAAGTTGATTGGGAACATGACTGATCGCCTTCTCGCGGCCCTCCGCAGATCGTTTCGCACAAAGTTGCCCCAAGTGCCCTATTGAACCGACGACGACGACGAAACGACGAAGACGACGACGACGACGACCACGACCACGACCACGACCACGACGACGGCGCGCCCCAATAGGCGACGACGACATTACGACGACGACGACGACGACGACGGCACTCCCCAACAGGCTCCCCAAGACGCCCCCAAACCCATGCTCCCAGAAGGCCTTCTGGGAACCCGATTCATACAGCCTCCGCCCCCCTCTACATAACCTAACCATTTTCCTCGAAGGCCTTTCGGAATGCAGATTGGCATGCGTGGACTGTGGTCCACTACTTCAGTGGAGCAATGAATTCGTCAAGGTCTGGGGCCTGCTAGAACCTGAGCGCACGCGAAGCGCGCGCGATGGTTCTAGTATATAGATATATACGCATATATAGACATGTAGATACTTAGAAGACGTCGGTCCAGAGAGAAGGCCACGCGCATTCGGAAAAGCATTGAGATGAGTACCCCAAGGGGTGTATTGAAATCGAGGGGCAGTACAGCATTTGTTCAAACGACTGTGATTCACCCTGCGGGCAGCGAACCTATCATTGTCCGATGCCTGGCATGCTGCACGCATTGAAGAAACATACTCGGTTCCTGCCATGACTTCCTTTGAGGCAAAGGTTTGCACCTTACTGTGTGTTCGGTAGGTCTGCTTGCTTAGGGTTCCAGAATTCTGCTGGTTCTTTGAGCATTCGACGGGTTGGACAAGCCCTGGGCACCAGTTGAGTGTTTGGCACACCTTGGCTGTACCAGTCCTGTGACTTGTAGCAGGCGCGTTCGGATACAAACGCACGAGGTGTGTTGACTAGGGTTTCACTTTATCCCAGCTGAACACACGTCTGCTCTATTACAAGTCGAGCGCTTATCGCCGTGTCCTTCTCGTGTGAGTTTGCCGCTTAGGCATTTTTTGTTCGAGCAGCTGCGGCGCCCAGCAATCACACAGTCATCGGGCTGCCCCTGTTTGATCATGCCGACTTGTGCTGTCTTCTTGTCTCGCAACAAAGACGGCCCCAAGAGAGGCCGACGAGCACGAGCCCGAAGCGACACTTGAGCCTTCCGCCCCAAGATGCCCCCCCCAGGAGGCACGCAGAGGCCCCAGCGAGGCCCCAAGGAGCCCCTGGGAGAACCGCAGGTCGCCCCACGAGGCATCCAACAGTACTTCCACGACAGCCCGAGCACACCAAATTTCATGGTCAGCAGGTCGTGCCACGGATTTCCCGGTTCCTTCCTTTTCCGCTCGCCCGCGCTCCACGACGGCCCCATGGGCCCCCGAGGATCGCCCCCCAGCCGGTACGCCCCGAGAGCGCCTCAAGATGGCCCACGAGGCCCCCAGGACGGCGCCGGAGGGCCCCAACATGGCGCCCAGAGAGGTCCCCGAGGGAGAGCACGCGCTGGCATTTTTGAAGCCCTCCGCCCCGAGAAGCTCCCAGGAGGCTCCACACGGCCCCCACGGGGCCCTGAAGATGTCCGAAGAGCCCCCCCCGATTTACGACCTTGCACATCGGCAGACTAGTAGTTGTTGGACTTGTCACCCCGTGCTTGTATGTCTGATTCCACACCATCTACGATATCTATGACGAAGAGGAGGCGGAGGAGGAGTTGGAGGAGGAGGAGAAGGAGGATATGTAGGAGGAGGATGAGGAGGAGGAGGAAGAGGCGGAGGAGGAGGAGGAATATGAGGAGAAGGAGGAGGAGGAGGAAGAGGAGGACGACAAAAAAACATGACGCTGTAATGCTGATGCTGATACTGATGCTGTTGCTGCTGCTGATGATGATGATGGTGATGCTGATGAGCGTGATGCTGCAGATGATTCTGATGATGCTGATGCTGCTGATGATGCTGCTGATGGTGATGTTGATGCTGAGGGTGATGCTGCTGATGATGATGATGATGATGATGATGATGATGCTGATTATGATGATGATGACGATGCTGATGATGATGCTGTTGCTGCTGATGATGATGTTGAGGGTGATGATGCTGATGATGATAGTGCCGATGATGCTGAGGATGACGATGCTAATGCCGATGAGTCTTCTGATCATGATACTGCTGATGATGATGATGATGATGATGATGATGATGATGATGATGATGATGATGATGATGATGATGAACATGATAATGATGACGATGCTGATGATGATGATGATGATGAGGATACTGATGATGATGCTGATGCTGATGATGATGCTGATGCTGCTGAGGAGGAGGATGAGGGGAATGATGAGGAGGAGGAGGAAAACGGTGACCTTCGAGTCCTTCCAGGCCGTCGTGGAGAGTTCTCTTGGGGGCCTTTCGGGGTCCCAGGCTCTTGGATCTCTCGCGGTCCCAGAACAGGCGAAAAAGACATCCAGTGCCCGCCGATATCAACATCTCGGTGGTGCAAGGCATGATGATGTTTCTGCTTACGAGGCGCGCCAACTCCTCGGAACTGACTGTCCTGCGCGAGCATGTCTGTCAAAATGTTGTCCTTGTGCTGCGCGTGCACCTGCTGCCTCGGGAGGCTCGCCGACCTCTCTGCCTGCTCTGGCCGATCGAGGTCTTGGCGGCCCCGCATCCGGCGATGCGCAGGCACTTCGGACCGAAAGCTTCGGAGGCTCTCTGTGGCCAAATGGCGTTCGATCGCACTGAGCCCGCGGGCAGGCGCAGCGGCCAGCTGCTCTTCTACCGGCGGCGTCGGCTGAGTAAGTGGGGGCCGGCGCGGCGGAGGTGCTGGAGCAGACGCCTTGCTCGTTGTGCCTGGCGCGGCAACAGGCTGGGGCCGAGCACCAATGGCAGCTGTTGCAACCATGGCGGACTCTAGCTGTCCGCTGGCTGGGAGGCCGCAGCACGGCGGTCCGCTTTGAGCCGCGACGGGCTGCGACAGGTAGTGCGGAACAGCGCTCGTCGGTCTCGCGGCCGAACGCAAATTGATCGAACATGAGTTGATCGGATCAAGGATTCTCGACGGTTTGATGTTTGGTTTGGTGAGCGGATCCGCGAGCATACCGGCATCAGGTATCCAAGACAAGTTATTAATGATAGGTTTGTTGTCTACTGTTCTCTGCCAACTCACACGCCTCCCTGATGCGAGTCAGGGATGGAATCAGGTCTTCTTCTGTGAGGCGTGGTGCGTTGGAGTACAGAGACCACGAATCAGTCAAGAGGAGTCCAGCAGGCGGCTCTTTTAGATTCGATGCCTTTTGAATCTTCCTCCGCGTCGCGTGCTGCGCATCAAGAGCGCCTTCGGCAGCGAGGCTTTCAGCGGCCATCGTGGAGCTAATCGACCTCGTTTGCTTCTTCGAAGCCCGACGATAAACATAAGCTCGCACTATGGGACGAGCACTTTTTGGGATCGTTTCTTCGATGAAGGTGGTCATGCCTCGCTGCGGCGGCTTGCCCCTGGACGAGTCGCCGTGCGTGTGAACGCAGATTTTGGAAGGATCCATGGGCCCAAACGGCAAAACCACATCCCCACCCACAAATCTCCTAACATTCTTGTCGGCCTCGAGGAGGACGGGCACAGTTGCGGACTTTGCTTTGGGCGCAAGGGAACTACGAGCGAAAGCGCCGCGAGGGCAACTCGGATCCGTGCGCCAGGTCTGCTCGCCGAGAGCAGTTCGTTGCGCGGCGCGTTCCGCGTCTGTCGCGGGGGCGCCAGGTTGCCGGGGGCGGTGGGGCGGCGCGGAAATCTACGCCAGGGAGCGACGGTGCTCCTTCTGATCCAGAGAAACCCACCGAAGTTTTATTGGGATGCGCAAGTCGCAGAACGCATCCTTCTGTTGGGTGCCCCATCGGAGGGGTAGCGAGTCGATGGCGCCCCAGCGCTTCCCCTTCCAGCCAGCGGGGCGTCGTCGACGCGGAGCCCGGCATGACCTGTGAGACGGCCGTCTTCGAAGCGGAGAATCGCGCTGGGGTCCCATGTGGACTGCTGGAAGCCGCGCTCCAGGAGAAGACGGCGCGAGTGGAGGAGAAGCGCGCACAGCGCCTTGCGGAGACCGTGCGAAGTTTTCCTTTTGCGCACGCTCCATGCGAATCCAGACCCGATTGGCGCGCTCTCGGGTGGCGCAACGATGGCGGGGAAACTGTCGCAGCGTGGATCGGCGTCGGTCTCGGCTAGCAGGGGCGCTCGCCGCGCGTCCCGCGCCTCCAGCGCCCGCCCGCGCAAGGCAGCCAGCCGCGACAGACATCTGACAGAGTTAATCTGTTGAGTGCAGGGGAATCGACGACGTGATTGCCAGCGCCTGGTTCAAAACAGCCCTGCACCGCCAAGCTTGCTTTGGCTTCTCCTTCCTTGGCTGCGCGCGCGAACCTGGAAGGGGCGGCGGCAGCCCCAGGCGGCAGGCGTGCGTCGTCGAAGGTTTCGGAGACGGCGTTGAGTTCAGCAGGATCTGGTTCAGCGATTCGAGAAGGAATATCTTTCGCACGCTTCGTGGTCTGAGCTGCCGCGAGAGCGCCCAGGACAGACTCGCCCGCGACGGCGGCGTCTGCCGGGCAGGAGCGACAAACCTCATGGACGGCAGCAGTTACATTGGGAAAAACGGTTCGTCTAAGTCATGTGGGCGGAAGCTAACGGCTCGTCGTCCGAATTTGGAAGCGTGGGCGATCTGTGTGCGGTCTTGAGGGTCTTCTCGCCTGGCTCCTGCGTGCCTGGCTTCTGATGAAGACGAAATTTTTGTTCCTCCTGTGCCTCTCCCTTTTTCTGGTCCTCCTCCTTCTTCTCCTTTGCCTTTGCCTGCCCCTCCTGCCCTCCGTGGCCATTTTGGCTCAAGATGCTTGCACTTGGGGGCTTCCGCGCCCTCGCGCCTAAGTGGGATAGCTCTGTTTCCCGAGCCAGACATTCCGATTTTTCAGGGGTCCTCCTGCTGGAGGGTTCGCGAGCCCCATGGTCCCACCGCCTCCCGTCTCCGATGTGCTGCGCGGGCCCAGGACACCGTTCTGGGGATGCAGTTGTGGCGCAGACAAGAACTGGGCGAGCCGGGTCCGCTGCCGCTGCGGCGCCGCTGCCCCAGCCCGCATTGTCGCCGCAGCCAAGACCGCTCACGCCAGAGCTGAGAGAGCTGAGAAGGAAGTGCAAGGGAGGAAGCCCGTGCTTGGTGGCCGTCGAGCCACGCCAGCGCCATGGGCACGGGACCAGAACGAGGAGCTCCGCAAGCAGGTGGCCGCGCTCGAGCGCAAGTTGGCCAACGCCAGCCTCAAGGACCCGACGCCCGACCAGGGTTCAGGTGCTGAGAGGCCGAAGGATGCTGGAGCTACCCGCGCAGAGATCCTCTCGTCGATCTCTCTCTATGAAAAGTACCTCAAGGAGCCGTCGCTGCCGCCCAATGTCAAGCAGGCGCACCAGCTTGAGATCGAGACCCTCCGTGTGCAGCTCGAGAGTGTCCAGTCTCCTGAGGCTGCCCACCGCAGGGCCCAGGATGAGCTCAAGAATGCACAGTCGCAGCTGGTCAAGCTCCAGCGCGAGGCTGAGAAGATGTCCAAGCAAGTTCATGATCTCCAGGCTGCACTGGAGAATAAGAGGGCCGCAATTACTTCCAAGGAGGCGGAGATCGACGGCTACAAGAAGTCGTTCGCTGAGACCGCCAAGGCCGTCGCCCCAGAGCGGTCCCTCTTCCCTGAGTTTAAGTTCGACACGGATGGGCTCCCCGAGGAGATCCGCACCGCCCTCGAGTCCATCGGGGCGGAGACCACCGCCAAGTTGTTCGCGGACCTCGAGGGCCAGGTGCGGAAGGCAACCGCACCCGAGCCAGCGGACGCCCCCGTGCCACAGCAGCCCGCTGAGAGCCCTGATGAGACTCCTACTCCTGGTGATGATGACTCCCCTGGTGGCGGCGTCAAGCGTGACCTCGACCCCACCATTGAGGAGTCAAGGGGGCTGTTCGAGCTCGTCAAAGGGGGCAACTCTGCAGACAGCAACGAAGACCTCATTCAGAAGTTCCATGACAAGCTGCTGGCCATGCACCGAGACAAACGGCAGCGTCTTTGATATGCCTGTATTAGTCAGCAGCTTGCCTGTTCATCACGGCCAAGTTCGGCCACCACCGGATGCTGACCCTAGAAGCCAGTTCTTCGTGGAGTCCTTCAACGCCAACCGTGGCATCCGTACGCTGAAGGAAAAGATACAGGCTTCGTCAGCGACAATCTTCGTCGCGCAGGAAGTTGGATTCCATGATTATGATAATGATGAGTTTGTTGCCTGGGCAGGTCGTCGTGGGTGGAAGTGTATTACCAGCCCTGGCGCCACGCCCACGCAGGGTGTTGCTGTACTTGCTAGGGATCACGTTGGTCTTCGGGGACCAGGTTGCGCACGCACTGTCCTTCACCATCGCCGCGCACTGCACGCTGTTGTGCGCCTTCCTGGATGGCCACCGTTGCACATCGTTTGTTTCTACCTGGTGGTCAACCAGGGCATCAAGGGCAGGAATGCGCGTATCCTGGCTCAGATCGGCACGAGGGTTTCCGAGATTGCCGACCCCGTCGTCCTGGTTGGTGACTGGAATGCTACGCCGAGGGACATCGAGGAGTCAGGCTTCCCGAGAGTAGCCAAGATGGTACTTGTGGCCCCGTCCCTGCCCACGTGCATTACACCCAAGTCTAGCCGCACGATTGATTTCTTTGCGGCCAACACTGTTGCCAAGAGGTTGCTCGAGTCCGTCCACGTAGACACCTCATGGCCGAAGCGGCCTCACCGTCCTATTTCACTGGGCCTCTCTACGGAAGGCCTAAGGCAGCAGTACATGGTATACACGGTGGCAAAGAAGTATGGGACCGAACGTTTCATTGGTCCTGCACGAGAAGGCTCTGACTGGCAGTACCCCGCAGCGATGGCTGAGGCGGCCGTCGATGCGAGTCGCCGGAAGCCTGTCCGTGAAGCATGGTGCATTTTGTCGCGGGCGTGGGCTACCTTCGCCCATGCCGCCGAGAAGGAGGTCAGTGCAGTCACTGGCCAGTGTGCGTCCAGCAGCGCCTCGTGGGGAGCGCCGCCCAAAGCTAGATGGGTTGATTACAATCACCGCCCCGAGACAGTTGCTGAAGCCAAGGCGATTGCTCGCGGCTGGACATGGCTAACGCAGTCCCTGGACAATTTGTGCAAGCTCATGAGGCTCAAGCACACTACGGTACCTTGTCTGGAAGCCGAGGTGGATGTGTTTTTCGACCGCTGAGTATTTCGGGCAGGGTCTATGCGCACGTCTGGATGCCAGTGTTCTTGAGGCGCGAGTCGCTGTGGGTAATGCCTAACTTCGTGCAGCTGGAGCCCAAGGCCCGCCACCAGCACCGTCCACGGCACATTTACGCTCACAAGTGGCCCCTGCGGCCGCTACCGTGGTTGGTCCCTCAGGCCAGGAAGGATTGCAAGTTGATGGCCTGTCCCCTGATCAGTTTGACGAGCCTGACATCGACCAGGACGACTTCTTTGGCATCAATGCGCAGCTCGGGGACCAGACTGGAACCGTGACCCAGGACGATGATTTCGAGACTTGCGTCGCCCCTCGGATCCACCGTGACAGCCACCGGGCTGCTGAAATTCTTGAGCAGTACCGTCCAGACATCGCAGCTGATGCACGGAAGGCCGAGCTGGATGAAGTAAAGGATGATCGCCAACGGTGGCAGGACTGGTGCGACGCGGCGTCGTCCAATGGTGCACGAGGGCTTCACCGCACTACCCGTGTTCCCAATGCACCTCACCCTACGGTAGTTCGTACTGCTGGAGGGCTTGCGGCACATCCTCGTGATATCGTCGAGGCCGAGGTTCGCAAGTATGAGAAGCTCTGGCATGCTAGCCAGGTTCCGAGCCAAGCCTGGACGCCTGATAGGTCGGCAATGGACAGGGCCAGCGCGGACATGATCCGTGACGTGGCCAACAGCTTCCCGCGCACAACAACGGCCAGTCTTGATCGAGTGCATCCTCTTCACTTCGGGCTACTTCCTCGTGCTGCGCTCGACACCATGGCAGCGCTGTTCGAGGCGTGCGAACGGATTGGTCTATTGCCTCGCCAGTTATGTTTCATTGTCATGCCCATGTTTGCGAAGCCTGACCAGGGCCACCGTCTGATAATATTGTACTCGGGCATGTACCGTGCCTGGCAGAGGCTTCGTCGCCGCGACCTCGATGGCCTTCACCAGCAGCTGCGCCGCCCGTACTGGGGCGCCCTGGCAGGCCGTAGTGCACTCGATCTGTCTTGGCTGCAGGCTGCGCGCAGTGAGGCTGAGGTCAGCCAGAACAACTATAGCCTTTTGATTCTGATGGACTACAGCAAGTTCTGCGAGGGCATCCCGCTGGAGGTATTACGTGGGCGCCTCCTTGCCTGCGGCATGCCCATGCCGATCCTCAAGTTAATTTTCAACACGTGGCAGTCACCGCGTATCATTCGCCTGGGCCTGTACCACAGTTGCACAGTCTTGTTCGCCACTTTCGGGCTACCAGCAGGCTGTGCATTTGCAGATGTTGCGGTTCGAGCCTTCACGATCACTGAGTACGACCAGTTTGTGCGCCGCAACCCGTCGATCGATTTCATGAGCTACATTGACGACGCTGGGGTCCACGTGGGCGGCCATGACCGAGACATCGTTGCAGGCGTCGCGATCCAAGCGGGTGTGCAGTTCGAAGCAGTTTCGAGACGACTTCAGGCCACTCTCAATGATAAGGTCGCCGTCGTGGCCAGCGACAGTGCCCTTGGTTTGGAGGTCACGAAGCTCGGCCTCGCCAAAGATAAGTCCAAGCCAGCGGTCGCCTACCTCGGCACGGACTTCGCCTGCGGACGGCGACGGGCGCAAGCCCGCACCGCTGGCAAGAGGAAGATGCGTTTGAGGAAGTCCTCCCAGCGCCTGGCCAAGGCGGCCAAGCTCAAGTCCATGAGGAAGTCCGACGAGAGGCTCGGAAGAGTCTATGCCACTGGTATCAAGATGGCAGCTCACTACGGGGTCGAGGTCAACGGCGTCGACGACCAGGAGCTGCTCGCCATCCGTCGCCAGGCCTTGTCCTACCTGGCGCCCGCGACGAGGGGTGCGAGCTTGCGCGCCAAGCTGGCCTTGCACGGTGAGCCCGCGGCGCGTGAGGCCATGGCACCCGCACTCCAGTGGTCTAAGATGATATGGCATGCTGTGGCTTTCCCGTCTGATGCACTCGTAGGCCTTACTGAATTAGAACGTATGTGGGACCGCGTTTTTTCCCAGGCTCAGTCGGATGTGTCCTGGGCCCAAACTCGCGGACCGATTTCCAGGATCCCGCTTTGCCTCGCTCGCGTAAGGTGGAAGCCTGTGTCAGCCACTGAGTGGATCGACCAGGATGGCATCACCATCCAGCTCACGCAATGCTCCCCTGCGATGCTAGGTAAAATGTTCAGCGCCGCGTTCCAGGCTGCCCATGAGAAGTCGCTTGGGGAGAAGTGGGGGTTTGCTGAAGGAGTTAGGGCCAACCTGGACGTGGTCAGGTCTTGCCTCAGGTCCAAGACCAAGTATAACAAGTACCAGAAATATTTAGTTCAAGCTGCTGTCTGCGACTGTTTGTGGACAGAACAGCTTGTACATGACAATGGTTATGCCGCTCTTCGAGCTGGCCGATGTGAATGCGGTGAGCCTGACACCACCCATCAACGGCTTTTTTGTTGCCAGCTCCCAGCTGTTGCCCAGGCCCGCGTGGAGGCGGAAGTGCCTTCGACTTTCCTGGACGAAGCTCGGGAGGACCCTGGAAGCCTTCTCCATTTGAAAGGTGTTGTCTCGGTGCTCCCAGGGGACATCCCTCTTGTCAAAGGGGCCCCCGAGGCCATGGTCCTGGACGGTCTTGGGGAGGCTTTTCCTGATCTGGAGCCCGAGAAGTCTGTGCAATTTGTCGGTCATAGCGATAACCTACATATCGCGGTGGACGGAAGCAGCACCATGCCGATTTTGTCTTGTTTTCAGCGTGCTGCGTACGCGGTAGTTTTGTTTGACCCCCAGGCCGAGGCTACCCTTTCGGTAGTGCGTGGCACTGTGCCTGGAGGTTTTCCGCAGTCCCCCGCGATGGCCGAAAATTTCTCGATCGCTGTCGCCTGCCAGATCGCTGATCGCAGTGCCTACATGCATGCCGATTGTAAAGCAGCAGTAAGTCAGGCCCTCCTCCCTGAGCACGAACAGCTTCGTGCGAGCAAGGTGTTTGCTGGCGTATCGGCCTTCGCCCGTTCCCTCAGTGGACACGGCCACATCAGGTCCATCCAGCATGTCAAAGCGCATCGAAGCGAGGGCGTGATAGATAATTTGCCGCTTGTGGAGCGGGCGCCCGCGAAGGGTAACCGCGCTGCTGACCTCCGCGCCAAGGAGGCTCTTAAGATGCACGCTCCCATCGGGCCCGAGGCAGCCAATCGCCTCGAGTCTGAAGTAGAGACCGCCAGGCATTTTGTCAGACTGGCTGCTAGTGTGCTACCAGCCTTCCAGTCCCGTGCGAAGCGCGTCAGGCCCTTCGCCCGTCACCGTTCAGTTAAGTCTGCTCCTGGGTGGCACGAGTGGGAGAGTGGATTGCTTGGCATGCAGTGCAAGCATTGTCTGGTGGTCGCCCATCAGGGTACCCCCCAAGAGGCTCTGGGTTGCTCTGGGGCCCCCGATTTCGTTCGTCAGGTCGTCCGCCGTTCCCTGGGGCACCTGATTGTTGGTGTGGCCTCTCACGAGATCCACCCCAGAGCCCCAGAGCCATCGCAAGCCAAGTTGAGTAGGCTTCAGTCTTTGTGCGTTCGTTGCGGCTGCTGGGCCCAGAGGTGCTCCCGTAATCTTGACAAGGAGTGCCAACGACCCTCTAGGAAGGGACGCGAGGTACTAAGTAAGTACTCGCGAGGCCTGGGCCCCAGTAATCGTGTCCGTCAATTGATTGACAGAGCTGCTGCGGTCACTGCAATGTCTGTGGCTCCTAAGCCGCGGTCTAAGATTCTTGCCTGTACGTCTGTTCCCTCGGCCCATTCGAGTGCCCCCGCCGTCCCTGAGTACGAGAGACGGATGGCCGCCCTTGCTGAGCGAGTGCGAGCCAAGGAGGCCCTCCAGGCTGAGGAGTAGTTTTGGGTCGTGGCACCCCGTCGCGGGCCCTGGTCAGAGTGTGGGGAGCTCTGTCCTCCAGGGTAACAAATCCCTCTCCGAAGGGTGCCACTCCCCCCCATTGTTTGTTTTAGTCTTGCGAGACTCTTCCCCTCGGGGCTGTCCTAACCTAACCTAACCTGCCCCTCCTGCCCCCGGGGCAGATTTGGCCCTGCGTCGGCGCAGAGGTTTGCGAGCGGCGCGTGCCGGTGGCGGCGCGGAAGCTGCGCCAGAGGGCTGCGCGGGCTGCCGCGGGGGCTCTGGGGGCGCGGAGGGGGGCGGCGGCGGCGCGCCCGTAGACGCTGGAGCCCCACTTCCCGCGGCCGGCGGGCCCGAGCTCGCAGATCGTGGAACGCCAGTGGGGGCTGGGCGGGCCGCGGCAGCTGGAGGGAGGTGCGGGGGCGGGGCCTGTGGCGGGGGTGTTGGCGCAGAATTGTCGTCCTGCGGTTCTTTCTTCGCGCGCAGTGCCGTTGGCGCGCTGCTTTCCTGCTTTGTCTCAGGTGGTTGCTGCGGCCCTGGTGGTTGTAGTTGCGGTCCGGCTTGCGCGCGTAGCTCCAATGGCCCTCTGTTTCCTTTCGGTCGTGCCCGGTGCCTGCGGACAGCTGTGGTTCTGCCGGCCGGCGTCCTGAGCCAAATTGTCTTGCCCCCCTCCGCCCCGTGCATTGTGGCCGGTCCTTTCCAGGCGGTTCCGATTGTTTTTGCCTTCGGGGTGTCGTCTGCGATGTAGTCGACCTCTGCCCCGCGTCGAGAGGGCCGGTCGCGCCCGCGCGACGGGGTTTGAAGAGGTCGCGAAGGTCGGGGCGCATCTGAATCTGCGCGGCGACTGCCTGGGCAGCGCGACGGAGAGACAGCCTGGCTTTGGCGTGGGTGGCGACGTCTGGTCTGAGCGCCTGTAGCCGCGGCGGTTCACGCTCGTCGATCTGTCGAAGATGCGGTTGTTGCCGAGAGCGAGGATCTGCGCGGAGACGCCGCGCCAACGAACGAGGTTGTTTTCGGCAGCGCAGGCCCGGGGCGTGACGCCCGTCGGCGGAAGAGTGTCGCGACTGAGTTCGGGTTCGAAGCCTTCGGCGAGCTTGTAGCATACTGTTTTAAGCACTTCGCTGCGGCGCTCTACTCGGCCATCAGAGCCGGGGGCGCGAGGGGGAATCCCAAAATGCCTCGTGCCGCGATGCGTCGATAATGTTTCCACCTCCTTGTTCTGGCGCTCGCCGCCGTTGCCAGCGGGGGCAGGGGCGCGCCCGTGGGCCGATTGCCGCCGGGAGACGGCGGCAGGCGTTCCAGGGCCTTCGCGGGTGGACGCGATCTCCGCGAGCGACCGCTTCGAGCAGGGATCGACCGTGCGATGGGAGATGTGTTTGCTTCCGCGCGCGGGCGCTTCAAGGTCGTTCGCGTTTCTCGCAGACGTGCCAGAAGTCTCTGGGTGCGCGTGTGCTTTGCTGAACTCGTCGCGGATCTTGCAACCCTCTGCGGCTCTCTCGGCAAGCTTCCTGACCTGCGGCGCTGTTTCGGGGGGCAGAGCTGGAGCGATGCGTCGCGTCGACTGGGTCCGCGGTAGGGTGCGCGAGATTGTCGCGCATCCGCGTGGGACCGGACCCCGTCTGAAGCTCGGTGCGAAGCTGCTCCAGCCGCGGTGGGGGAGAAACAGTGAAGGCTCTCGGGCGTTCTTGAACAGTGACCGTTCCGCAGGCAGTTGCGTTGCTAAGAGGCGCGCAATCGCAGTCAGGTGCTTCTGTTGCAACTGCGGCGACAGTGCTGAGCAACGTGGGGTGGAACAGGTAATGGCCCGCGCTCGAAGTTTTCAGTTCTACGGTGGTCCCTGTGATTTTCGAAAACATGGTCTTTTTCAAAGTCGATCACGGCTTTCAGATGCTCCTGCTGCGGCTTGCCCAAAACATGAAAGGCGCGGCCTTTGCCCGTTCGGGGCCGGTGATCAGCGCTTCGAACTCTGTGGTGGCATCCAGGTGTTGGACAGGTACGGTTGCAACGGCTTATGCCGTTTTCGGGGCGCCTCCAGCGAGCCGACGCTTCGTCTTCGACGGTCTTTCACTCGCGTAGAGCCCCGGGGACTCCTGCCTAAGCAAAGTTTTGAAGTTTTCTAACCGTTTCTTGAGGGCCATGCTCTTGGAGCAACCGGGGTCTATGATGGCCTCGTGGTCGCCGATGTCTGCGTGCGTGCTGTCTTCTACCGCGGTCGCGGGAAAGGCTGCTGCTGCTGCGCTTTTTTCTTCTTCCATCGTGGTGTCGCGGCCGTCGTCGTCGTCGCTGTCGTCGCGGTCGCTCTCGGAGTCGTCTCCGTCTTCGTCGTGGCAACCGCTGCTTTCGCGGTTCGCAGGGGCATGGCCCATGCGCCGGCGCGGCTCGCAGAGGCTTGTGTACATTGGGGCGCGCGGCTCGCGCGCAAAGAACGCGTTGCCGCGCTCTGCGCGGCGCGTGCAGTTGCGCTGCGGCATGACTTCTCCGCGGCAGCTCACCTGGGCAACGCGTCGTGGATGGCCGCCGCTGCGGGCAGCCGCGAGCGGCGCCGCGCGCGATGTGCGAGCGCCGTCCTTTCCACTGGCCGGGGAGCTCCAGCGCGGCGGTCTAGACGGGGAGGCAGCCGCGGGTGATGACGCTGGTTGGCTGCCGTCTCACCCGCCGGCCGGGGAGCCCGAGCGCGGCGGCCCAGACGGAGAAGCAGCCGTGGGCGATCGCGCGAGGACGGCGGGCGCATCCAGGTCCTGGCGTTGCGCGTATTTCCGTTTTGGCTCAGTCAGGGCTCTCCGACCAGCCGTCAGGCCAGCTTTCCCATTCGTTGGCGGTGACAGCGAATGGTGATTTTCCTTGTGCTTGGCTCTTCCCAGCCTAGGATCTGCCTTAGCTCTTGCTGCTTTTGGTTTTGCCCGTCGTGGGCTTTGGCGGTCCGCTGGAGCAGCCCTTTGACCAGTTTCCTTTGTTGTTTCCCGTGGGCGCCCCTTGCCTTTACTTCTCGGCGGGCGCGGGCGCGTGTCGACCCGGTGGCTTGGACTGCCGCGCCGCGACGCCCTTTTTGGTCGCAGTTTGCGTTTTGTGTTCAAGTGGGTTCCTGCCGGCTTTGCTCGCTCCAGTCTCGGTCAAAGTCTTGAGAGGTCCAGTCTCCCCAGGCTTCGTAGCCTTGGTGTTCCGCCTTTTTGGCCAGAGGGTTGTCTCCTAGCACTTTCAGGATCGCACTCTTGTTCTTCGCTGAAGTCGGAGTGGCGTCGCTCAGTTGCTGTTTCGTGAGTTGTGCGTTGATGATCAAAATCGACGATTTCACACAACTTTCAATGACTGCGAACCTGTCATGGTCTACTTCTTGTAGCAGGCGGAACGACTCGTTCACGTAGTCTTCTACTGTCTGATGGCCGCGTCCCAACTCCAGCCAGGAAGCGAAACGGCTGATCTTTTCCACGTCGTCATTTGATGCGTTTTCTGTTTGCATGAACTCTATCAAGTAGTTGAAACATATATTCCCAGTTGCTCTGGTTTCGCCCAAGGGGTCGCTGCTAAGATGGATCATGCCAAGCAGCTTGGCTTGGTCTTTAAGCGTGTCGTTCCCAGAAAAAGCTCTGGCCTTTACGTGGGGGCCGACACTTCTTGCTTTCCGCTCAGCGCACATATGCCATGCTTGCAGGTCTTCCTCGGAGCTTTCCCATATATGCGATGGACCGGCGATTGGGCAGGCTTTCGTACCGGATTCCCCAAAGATCGCAGATGTCATGGCCGATGACGATCGCCCGATCTGGGATTCCCGCGCGCGCTATTGTTCGTGGGGCCGTAGGTCCGCTACCAATTCTGTCGATCGAGGATCGCTTCGGATCGGATCGAGATCGCTCGGGGGCGTGTCTTTTACCTCTTGTCCCGGGGCGCCCTGGCTCAAGGGCCCTGGGTGGTAGCGGAGAAGCAGGGATGGATGGGGGGCCAGAAGAGACGAGGCGAGAAAGACGAAGCGAGAGGTGAAACTGCTAAGTGGTGAGAGGCTGGGCGGTTGACATTGGGGACGCCCTGGGGCCTCCGCGGCGCCTCGGGGCGGAAGGTTCCGATTTTCGGATCGTGTTTCCCCGCTCTTGGGCCGCTCTTGCGGCCGTTTTGGGCCTTCTCGGGTCGTCTTGGGCGCCTCTTGGGCCGTCTCTGGGCCCTCTCGGGTGGGGGTCTCTGTGGGCGTTTTGGAGCGTCGGGAATTCGAAAAGTGGAGATCCCTAAAAACATTGGCTTCTCGGGGCCCTCCTTGGGCGGCTCTTGGGGCTCAGTTGGGGCGTCACGAAGGCTTCATGGGCCGTCCCGGGGCCGCGTCGGGTGTGTTGGGCCAATCGGACGGCGATTCGGAGCACCGTCGGGTCGTCCGGGCGGCCTCTTGTGGCCCGTGTTGGGGCCCTCTTGGTCTCGAACAAATCATGCGCCACCATTCAGGGGAACCCGGACGGCATGCGGCAACCATCGCGTGGCCAAGTCTCGAGCACCACTACGTCAACACGTGAGCGAGCATCGCGCCGACATCGACGTCAAGGACCTTTCCCCTCCCCCCCTCCCTCCCCCCCTCCCGCACGGACGCGCCCAAACATGCCGTGCCCCGCGCCGACGCCGACTCCAAGGACCTCTTCCCCCCTCCCTCCTCCGTTTTGTTGTTGTTGTTGTTGTCGTCGTCGTCGTCGTCGTCGTCGTCGTCGTTGTTGTTGTTGTTGTTGTTGTTGTTGTTGTTGTTGTTGTTGTTTCTGTTCATATATATACATATGTATATAAGAATGCATCTTGCGTTACATGTTGCTCAGACACACCAGGTTCCTGAGGCCACGGCCTCGCCCACCTGGTATTTGCTAGGCCTGGGCGGCGTCCGCAATGGTGGTCGCACCGTATCGTATCGTATCAGAGGGTATGCTGCAAAGCCCGGGCGATTTGAAGGCTTGGGGTCTGGGCCCCTAAAACAATCGTCAACATTAAAGAGTGATGCTTAAGGTGTATGCCAAGGACCTGAGGACAGTCTAACTCGTGCCTCAGCGCACGGTGGCGGATTCCATCACACAGTTCAGTAGAGACTATTGCATCCAGAAGTAGTTTGGGGGATTGCAGACATATGTTTTTTCCTCGGTATTTGTTCCTGTGGGGCACCAAGCGTTTCTTCAGTAATCCTGCGGACGCCCTCCGGAATGTCGTGGGTTTCGTGAATACGCCAGCGCATCTCATCAATAATAATGTTGCGTTTCATACAACGTTCACAGTGCGCCATCGGATACGTGGTAACATAGGCCACACCTTTCCCACTTCAGGGCTACGCGTGGGCTGTGCTCCCATAATCGAGTGAATGAAAAAGGGAGAAGGTAATGTTCCGTAGCTGATCGTGCGAGAATCCAGGTCGCCAGATACATGCCAACATGCAATTGTAAGTGTGATCATTGGGGAGGTGATGGTTTCAGATTCTGCATGATCCATTGATACATACAAGAAGCTCACCCTTGGACATTGGGGGGGAATTTGGTTCTCTCTCAGAAGCTACCGTTCCAATGACAAATATAATGCGGGTTCCTCTGGAACTTGGGAGGCTTCCGGTTTTTTCAGAGTTCATTATTTCGGATCGAAGTTGTAACGAGGGTGAATCGAAGTTTGCAACGACAGCTGTCATAATGATTTCCTTCCATTGGGAATCGGAAGGCCTCCAGCTCTTTCAACATTTCTAATGTTTTGTTCAAGCTGTATTAGAGGTACCAGCTGGGAACTGGAACGCCTCCAGTTCTTATGCTTCCTTAATCAGTGCTTGCACTTCGGGGGTCGTATTTCTGTTCCTTGAGGGATAGGACTGCCGACGTTTCGCCTGGTGCTCGCCCACGGGCACTCGTGGCTGCCTCCTGCGGTGGGTGGGTCAGCTGGGGGTTCGCCCGGTGCGCTGGGTGGGTCGGGCTTTCGCCGGGTGCCCGTCCGTGGGCGCCTCGAGGGCTCTTCGTGCGCTGGGAGGGTCAGCCGAGGTTTCGCCTGGCTCCCACCCGTGGGCGGCTCGTAGGCGCCTCGTACGCTGGGTGGGTTGGCCGACGTTTCGCCTGGTGCGCCCGCCCGTGGGGGCCCGTGGGCGCCTCGTGGGCGCCTCGTGTGCTGGGCGGCCGAACTGCTTGCTCGACATAGCTTTTGCCGCCTAGCATGCATCATAGAGTTCTTACCGCATAGCTTACACCGAATAGCTTGCACCACACAGCTTACACCGCATAGCTTGACCACACATGCCGCACCGCCTAGCCTTCACCACATAACTTGCGCCGCATAGCTTTTCCCGCACTTCGCGGCATTACTTAAACTACATAGCTTGTACCGCGTAGCTGGCGCCACATGTTAACACTACATCGCTTTCACTACGATAGCTTGAGCCACGTAGCTTGCGCCACATTGCTTACACATCGATAGTGCAACAGCTCACTGTTCAGGCTCCACGCTGGCAACACATATGTTATCAAGGCATCCAAGGGATCCAAACTGCTGCCCATGCCATCCTTCAGCACTCCAAATAATTGTTTCAGGAAGCCAAGGACACCATGAGGCTTTTACCATACCACAGCGGCCATTTTCTCATTAACCCAGCGGGTTTCGGCGGGAATGCTCAAGATGTCCTACATGAACCCGAAGTGTTCCCTCAGGAATCCTGGAGGCAACCACTCAATCCTTTTCGTATCTTTCTGGAAGCTCATAGAAGGAAGCCGTAGGATACGTACAATTCCCGTCAATGTCCTGAGCATGTCCTTGGGTGACATTGAGGCGGGTGGGTGTTCTTGCGTGGAACAAGTGAACCCTGAGCACTCTCAGATTCCAGTGGAATCAGTTAGGAAGCCAGTAGACATCCCACATGATTGCTGTTGATTTCCTCAGGCGTGCTACAAACACCAATTGCACCCACCAGTACCCTGGAGGATATCACATGGAATCTTCGGGCTCGTCAGGTTTTCTTCAGGATCCCACAGCGGTTCCCCAGAAGCCCTGCGATCTCCTCAGGGGTCCAGAGGACACGAACAGGAGGCCTACTTAGTCCGTGAGAAGTCATCATGCAGCCAAGAGAATCCCCTCGCGTCATCACTCGTTTTATGGTATCATAGACGCATTGCCCTGACAGTGGCGGCGGTGGCGGTACTAATAGTGGTAAATGTGGTTGTCGTGGTATCCGAAACTTATCCCCAGATGTCTCACAGATGCAGGCGATGAGGATGATCTCCGTGAGGGCTTCGCCCACTGCCGCTGGCCCCCTGTTTCGGATGATGGGGCATGCAAGAGCCATGTTCTGA
>CAUYUJ010015328.1:162345-197345 GCA_963575745.1 Prorocentrum cordatum
CTGTCCTGGCTCGGTGTTCGAGGGCCCGAGGGCCCGCAGCGGAGGCCGACGTCGAAGAAGAGAGCGCCAGGCTTGAAGAGGTCGTGAGATCGGTGGTCCGGGCCCCCTTCAACCTAAAGGGGAGGCGCCGGCTAGCGCGCGGCGACGGAGCTGGCAAAGGGCGTCAGGGCGGCTGGGCCACATGCGCCCAGCCCCTGCGGCCACCCGTGCGCACGGCCTGGCTCGCTAGAGAAGGAGGGAGCGAGGAGGAGGACGAGGAGGAGGAAGAGGATGGAGTAGGAGGGGCAGGAGGGAGGGAGGATGGGAATGATGATGCTGATGCTGCTGATGATGATGATGATGATGATGGTGATGATGATGATGATGATGATGATGATGATGATGATGATGATGATGATGATGATGGCGATGCTGATGATGATGATGATGGTGGAGATTATGATGATGATTGTGATGGTTGTGATGATGGCGAAGAAGATGATGAGGCTGATGCTGATGTTGGTGATGATGATGGTGATGATGACGATGATGATGCTGCGTCTGATGATGATGATGCTTATGATGATGCTGATGATGGTGATGCTGATGATGATGAGGATGAGGATGATGATGATGGTGATGATGGTGAGGGTGGTGGTGGTGGTGGTCTGATAATGTTTGTGATGGTGATGACGATAAGTATGAGTGGGGTGAGGAGGAGGAGGAGGCAGAGGAGGAGGATGAGGAGGAGGAGGAAGACGAGGAGCACGAGGAGGGGGAGGAAGAAGAGGAGGGATATTCAGGAAATGGGGAGAGGAGAGGTCACTCGTCAAGTCTTGGGCCGTGTCAACATAAATGTGACCCAGTGCTCTCCTCTCTTTGAGAGGAGGAGGGGGTCGGTAGATGAGACGAGGCAGACGGCACGGAAGGCGATGGCTGGGTATGAGGTTTCGAGCGGCGAGACTCATAATGCCTTGGCGATGATGAGGATAAGGTCGAGGAAGAGAACGAACATGCGAACCTGTACGAGGAAGATGAGGAGGAGAAGGGGGCCGAGGATGAAACATAGGATGCATGGTCAAGAGCACGGGGAGGATGAGTAGGAGGAGGACGAGGAGGAATACGAGGGGCATGGCCATGATGGTGGTAATTGAGGTGCTGATGGCGGTAAGGAAGAAGACCAGGATCGCCAACCCAGGGTGAATCAGCGCTTCAGCTCTGCTGCGCTACACCGTCCCGTACCGAATCCCTTCTTCACGAGTTCATTTGAGCAAGCTTGCTTATTGCGGGACGCGCCCCCTGAAAAGACAAGCGCTCCATTGACCTGCCGTTCGGGCAGAGCCCCCTTTTGAAATCGAGCTTTCAGTCGTTTTCTGGCCGCAAAAACTGCATTGGTGTGAGTGTCCTTCGAGAGTGCATCTTTGAGAAGGCACCGCTTTACAACTGTGCAGTTGCGAAGACTCCAGCGGAAGCCACATACTGAAAACGAGCAGCATTCCGTTTGTGTAGCGACTGGGAATTTTAATGTAAGGCGAATGGGTGCCGCGCTTGGGCGAGAACAACTTTTAGAAACATATTCGCCCTTCATCCGTGTAATTCGTTGAAACTTTTCATTTGATGTGTGGTGCTAAGGCGGTAGCTACATTTAGAAACACATCCATCTTCTATCCGTGTAACTTTTTGAGTTTTGTTTACGCGTGTGCGCGGCGCTGAGACGCGAATCAGATCTCGAAAGCGGACAGCGCTCCATCCCTGCAGCTGTCGGACATTCCAGGAATCAGGATCATACAGGCGAGAACGTCTTAGGCGAAATGTCAGGACCGTCCTGTCGACACGTCCGGTGATGCGAGGAGGAGGAGGAGGAAGTGGAGGAGGAGGTACTCTCTGGAGACAGGGTCGGAGGGGGGAGGGCCCCCAGGGTCGGTGCCGCACGAGGGGTTCGGGGGTTAGAGGTGGAGCACTGACCGACGGAGGGCATGCAGAGGCACCTGGCATAACGCCCTGCCCATGCGCGAGCCCCTCCCACCTTGAGAGCGAGAGGCTGGGCCGCAAGTGTGTACAGGTGGCTGAGCACGGCACGACCTCGCACAGCAATAGGCCGGTGTTCGCCCTCGCTTGAAAAGCGGGCGCGGGGAGATCGGCAACAGGGAAGCACTTACCAATACTGGTGCCCTTCCCCCGTGCCCCCCTTTTGGGGGCCCCCTGTGGATTTGCCTCGTCCCCTTTCCCACTGCCCCCCCCCGTCCCCCCTTCTCCCCCTCTCGGTCCTTCGCTCCCGGAACTCGTTCGTGGGTTTTCCACTTGAGCTCGCCTGATTTTCCTGCGTGCTCTCTTCCATGCTCGAATGCCGTCCCTGCCGTGATCCCCAGTGGTGGGCGTTTCGGGTCTCTGCAGACCTGGGCTGCCTCTTGAGTGGCCGCCGGCGCTGTGCGCGACGGACTCCTTCAGGCTGCGCAGCGCTCCTTCGCTCCCCTCCCCCTCCTTCCTCCCCCCGGCCCCTGCTCCCCCTCGCTCCCTGCGCCCCCCTCGCCCTCATCCCTCCCCCCCTCGCTCCCTGCGCCCCCTTTGCCCCCTCCTCCCCCTCCGGCTCCCCGCCCTGGCTCTCTCCTCCGGCCCTCGGCCCCCCTCCCCCTTGCCCCCCTCCCAGCCTGCGGCGCTCTGCCCCTCGGCCGGGCCAGGATCGGGATACATGGCTGCGGATCCGCCGGGAGCGGGTGCGTGCCTCGGAGGAGAAACAGGTTCGGTGGTTCAAAGATGGGGTCCTGAGGGATGGGGTCCTGAGCATCAGAAGGGATCCAGGAGTAAATCTGCACTGTGAAAAAGACACCTCGTCCTTGCTTGGCTCCAACAGAAGTTCCCTTGGAAACTCGCAGCAAGAAGTATATGTGTGCACGCCCATCTGCGACATATGAGTTGTCGCGCGCGCGTGCTCCGTGCTCGCGCGCGCGAGATCCCAAAACGCCCCCGTGGCCGCAGAATGGTTCCAAGAGGGCCTGAGGCCACAGACGGCAACGTCCAGACGACCCTGGGATGACGCCACCCCAGCACGATCCCGCCATTGATTCTGGACCGTCCCAGGCCGACTCGAAGATGACCGTACAGGAGCCTCGAGTGACGCCGAGATGGCACGATGACAACAAGATGGATCCACGCGCGCCCAGGGTGGCCCCAGAATGAACACGACGGCTGCGCGATCCAAGCGTGACCAAGATTTGATCTCAAGATGATCTCAAGACGACACTGACACGCCAAGAATGCTGCAAATTCGGAGCCGCATCTTACTTTGAAACGATCCCAGCCTGGCGGGATCCGTGGACGACCCGGGATAATTGTTTACACCCTATTTTCACATCTTGTCTGGCTGAACTAAAATTATATGATTAAAGGGGAGTAAGCTAGGTGGGATCCCGCCTGGCCCACGGGATAATACTACATTGCTCGGCTTCTACAAGGGGTAGGGGGTTTCGGGCAAGGCGTTATTTACTTCCGCTGTCTTCCGCAAGCCATCCAACGGCCTTCCGACGTCTTCTGCCTCGTTTTATTTCCGTCGGCTTCTGCTAGCGGCCGACATGACGAAAGTTCAAGGAACTGTCATTCGGCCGATGTAGGACCCTACCCTCAGGACCCCATCTGTGAACCACCTACAGGTACCCTTCCCTCGTTTTCCCCTCTCTGGGCCTCCTGGGAGGCCCTCGTCGCCACCGCAGGATTTGCCTCGAAGCTCTGGCCAGAACGCACGCACCCCTGGAGAGGTGAGGGGAGCAGCGGTGTCGGCACCGTCTGGTTTTCCCATTGCCCGCGCGTCCCCTCCGGCATCGCGGTGCACAGTAGTTGGGCGCATTGCTGCGGGAGCGTGCGCACGGACCGCGTCGAGCCTGCAGCGGAAGCGATGGGAGGGGGGGGTGTCGTTCGTCCCGTGGTGCTCGGGGTTGGTATGGTGCGGGGTCTTAGGGGTGATAGGGGGTGCCTTTGTAGCATCATTGACGAGAGTGCTGGGTTTGCTGTAGCCCTTGCTTTCCAGACTGGAGAATGCGGGTCGGAACGTCGAGAGCAGCAGTAGGAGCAGGACGCCGTACAGTCGGAACTGACCTTGTGGTCCTTCCCCTCCGACGCCGACGCCGATGTGCACAGACGCACCAGCAAGCTGGATGCGCATGTCGCGACCGGCCTGGGCGAGAGCTGGATGCACATGTGGCAAGACGCCTTCCCGGCGCTCGGCCGCGCCGACGACGATGTCGAATTTGCTGTTTATGCTGTTTTGTGCTAGTCCGTATGCCTCCCGCGTGCAAGCTTCTCGTCCACTTCCTCTCCTCCTTCTCCTCGCCCCCATCCTCCGTCTTCTCATCCTTCCTTTTTCCTCCTCCTCCTCCTCCTCCTCCTCCTCCTCCCAGTTGTCCCGCCAGACTGAGTCCCGTGAGTTCCGCCAGTGCGCTCTCTACAATTACTCAATCTGAAAATACTCTCCCTCTTCCCCTGATGGCGTCCGGGTGATGGCCGCGCACCCTCCGCGTGCTGTTTGTTTACACAGGATTCCCGGGAAATCCCAGGAAACGACTCTCGCTGAGGCGCCGGCGTCATTTTTTCCCCAAATGCTGCTCTCGTTGAGGCGCCGGCTTCATTTCTGCTCCCGAATCGTTCCGAATCGTGCTCCCGCTGCAGCGTGGGCCTCATTTTCGGATCGGTGTTTGGCCTCCGTCGTTCAGGATGGCGTTCTCGCCCCAGCGCGGGCCTGTTTCTCGCGCGCCCATCCGCCCGCCACCACCGCGCCGCACCGCCACCACCACCACCACCACCACCACCACCACCACCACCACCACCACCACCACCACCACCACCACCACCACCACCACCAGCACCAGCACCACCACCACCACCACACCACCACCACCCACCACCACCACCACCACCACCACCACCACCACCACCACCACCACCACCACCACCACCACCACCACCACCACCACCACCACCACCACCCCACCACAACCACGCACACACGCACGCACGCACGCACGCACGTGCACCACCACCCACTACGCACGCGCGCGCGGAGCCACAGGTCCGCTACGACACGCGTCCGCGGATAGAGAAAATCAGCGCCATGGTAAGGGATGGGAGGGAGGGGTAGGACGTCAGATATGACGCGAGCGCACCTAGCTTGTCCTCCTCCCCTCCCTGTACTCTTTCCCAGTGAGCATCATGGTGTAGAATTGGATGCAGTGCTGCGGGTGCGTTCCCATGTGCCGTGTCGCGCGGCAGGGCAGGATGGGGAGGGCGAGCGGCCAAGCCTTGGGCGGACGAGCCGCCGGCGCACGGTGCGGCTGCTCTGCGCAGCGCCAGAGCTCCGCCGATTGGGGGCACCCCCTGCACGCGCGAGGCGCGCGCAGTCACGTCACCCGTGCGGTGCAGATGCCACGAGGCCGGGCGATCCGCGCCGCCCCGCCCTTCAGCGCCTGCTTGCCGCGCCGCCCCCCGACCCCGCGCGGTCCTGCAGCGCCCGCCCGAGGCGGGCCCCCCCTCTGCTGCGCCACCGCTCCTCTCCTCGCCGGCGGCCCTCGGCACGGCCGGCGGCCGAGGCCTCTCCCCTCCGGGCCCCCCCCCCTCGGCCGTGCCGCCGCTTCCCTGTCCCTCGCGCCCCCCCGTCCCCCGCCGCCCCCTCCCACTGCACCAGTGTGGCCTCTCGGGGACCTCCCGCGGGCCTCATAAGGGGGGCCTCCTGGGGGGCCCTGGGGGCCCCCTGGGGCGCCTCTTGGAAGCCTGCTGGCTCAGGGGGCTTCACGGGTTGGAGACACTGCACAAGTGCCTTCCCCAGGCGCCCGCAGGCACCTCGAGGCCGCCTTGGGGCTTCCCTCCCTCCCTCTCCCGCCCACACAGACACGCACACGCATACCGAGCTCCGCGCCTACACCGACTCCAAGGACCTTTCCCCCTCCCTCCTCTCATGTTTTTGGGTACTTCGCAGTGCAAGATGTTCAGACACACCAGACTCCTGAAGCCACGGCCTCGCCCACCTGGTCTTAGCCCGGACGGTGTCCGCAACGGTGGTCGTTCGTTCGTTCGGGTTGGAGGCCCCCTCGACTTCTTCGGCGTGGGCCCCCCACGGGTGTAATTAGCGGTGCTGCGCACCCGCTCTGGAGAACGTCTGCACCGGACGGGGCAGGGCCGCCTCCGTTGGTCGTCGTGCTGCGTGGGACATCGTTCGGGAGGGGAAAAAACACACAGACACAATTAATCCTCGATTCCCAGGAAAATATGGGAAAATATGGGAATTGGGGGGGAAGACAAAAACCCAGAAAATATGGGAAAATACGGGGACTATTTTTATTTGTGTGTATTTATTTGTGTGTCCTAATTTCCCTTTAATCGTGCGGTCAGCATGCGAGGTGCGTCGCCGTGGCGTTGCCGCCAGCAGCACGTGCTCTGTTCTGTGGCGTGACGGTCCACGGAGGGGTCCGCGCGGAACCGGCGAGCGCTCTAGAGGCCACCGCGCAGATATTGCCGCCTGCAGCCGTGGCAAGTTTTCGGTGTGAGCACGTCTCACCCCCGTCTCTCTCTCTCTCTTTCTCTCTGTTTGTTTTTTGTTTTTCTCTCTCTCTCTCTCTCTACTTCTCTCTCCTGCTCTGTTTCCCATCACCATTTTCCACGTCTTGCTCTGCGCCCTCGTTGCCATCAGTTGCCCCTCTTGGACTGCCGCCTCATCGCCGCTGGGACTACCGCGGCGTTCTCCATTGATGATATCTTGTGTCGGCCCGCTCAGGTTGTTCCCAGCCATAACCCTGACCCCCCCGAGCCTAGATGCCTACGCATCATCGTCGAATGCCTAGGCATGGCCGTGTGGATGCCTAGGCGTGCCGCTACTGATGCCTACGCATCCTTCATAATGACTACGCATGCATCGGGGGATACATCCATGGACGCAGCTGTGCGTAGCTGTGAGTAGCAGATGCCTAGGTATCGACCTTGTGATGCCTAGGCGTCGAACTGGCGATGTCTAGGCATCGGCAGGACAGTGCGCAGGGTAGGCATCGATGGTTCAAGGTGCCAGAGCCACTTGGCCGTGCGAAGTTCTAACCGCTACTTTGCTCACTCCTTTCTTTCTGTGCACCGGTTTCTCCCTCTTTCTCTCTGTATCTCGCTCCCTCTCTCTCCCCCCCTCTTTCATTACATAGCATATATTCCCCAATCAGTGCTTGCACTGAGGTCGTCCTAGCGGAGATTGACAGATTAGGCACATGTGCGGCGCCGGTTTCGGTGGGCGGCCGAGTTTCTGGGTTTCCGATTGCGGGTTCCCGGGTTCCTGGTTCCGAGTTCCAGGACGATTTCGGTAGGCGGCCAGGTTCTGGTGTTTCTTTTTCCAGGTCCAGAGTTCTCAGTGCTGTGAGGTTCCCAGGTCTTCGAGTCCTTAGTTGCGGCCAAGTGCCCACGTCCTTGTGACCACGGTCAGGATATGAGAGCAGATAGTACAGAGTGAAGAGTACATGTCATATAGTAGAGAGCACAGATCAGAGATAGCATCTTCGAGCATCTTGTGTGGACATAAATATATTTACAACTATGAACAAAGAGGCGCAGAGAGGTAACTATGAATTTGGTATAAATGCAGTGTGCATGGGTTAAGGGAGAGAGAGAGAGATAAAGAGAGAGAGAGAGAGACAGCGACAAAGTATAGAGAGAGAGAGATGGAGACACCGTAGAGCAACTTATATGCACACACACACATATCCACACCTCTCCGTAGGCATATATATATATATATGAATATATATGTATATAGATATATGCATACACACGCACATCTACATATATGTGTATATATACATATATATACACATGCGAATGCATATATATATATATGTGAGGGGATCATTGTGGTATAATGTGCGTTCCCTCTCTACTCTCGTTCTCCCGCTCAGTTGTCACCTCATCCTCCTCATCCTCCTTCTCCTCCTCCTTCTCCGCCTCCCCTTCCTCCTCCTCCTCCTCCTCCTCCGCCTCCCTCTCCCCCTGCTCATCACTATCAGCATCATCGTTTCAGCATCCGCATGCTCCTCGTCCTCCTCAAGCGTTGCATGTTGTCCAGACGCGCCAGATTTCCGAGGCCACGGCCTCGCCCACCGGGTCTTAGATAGGCCCGGACGCTATCCGCCGCGGTGGTCGTTCGTTCATCCTCCTCATGCTGCTCCTCATCCTCCTCATTATATTCCTCCTCCTCCGCATCACATCCTCCCCCTCCGCATCACCATCAACATCATCAGCAGCATCGCCATTACCACCATCATGCTCGTCGTCGTCATCGTCATGTTAATCGTTGGCATCATCATCGTCATCATCATCATCATCATCACCATCATCATCATCGTCGTCCTCGTCGTCGTCGTCGTCATCATCATCATCATCATCATCGTCGTCCGTTGCAGAATGATATGTCCGCAAAACCGCTTCTGCGGACATGTCGTCAACAGGCCTCCCCTCTTCCTCATTCTCCTCCCAATCCTCTTCCTTCTCCTTCTCCCACTCCTCCTCCTCGGGCCTGAGTACCGTACGTCAGAGCATCTGGGAACCCAGAGTTCCGAGGATGTATCCCAACTCACTCTTCATCTATCATCATCCTCCTTCTCCGCCTCCTCCTCCTCCTCCTCCTCCTCCTCCTCCTCCTCCCTCTCCTCCTGCTCATCATTATCAGCATCATCGTTTCAGCAACCGCATGCTTCTCATCCACCTGCTGCTCCTCATCTGCCTCATTATATTCCTCCTCCTCCGCATCACATCGCCCTCCTCCGCATCACCATCAAACTCGTCAGCAGCATTACCGTCGCCACCATCATACTCGTCGTCGTCATCGTTGTGGTATTCGTTGGCATCATCATCGTCATCATCATCGTTGTGGTCGTTATCATCATCATCATCACTATCATCATCGTCGTCGTCATCATCATCAACATCATCGTCGTCATCGTTGTGGCATCATGCGCGATCCTCCTCGTTCTCCTCCTCATCATCCTCCATCACCGCCCTTCCTCATCATCCTCCATCTCCTCCGCATCATCCTCCATCTCCTCCTCTCTCCTCCTCCTGCTCATCATTATCAGCATCATCGTTTCAGCATCCGCATGCTCCTCGTCCTCCTCATGCATTGCATGTTGTCCAGACACACCAGATTTCCGAGGCCGCGGCATCGCTCACCCAGTCTTAGATAGGCCCGGACGCTGTCCGCCACGGTGGTCGTTCGTTCATCCTCCTCATGCTGCTCCTCATCCTCCTCATTATATTCCTCCTCCTCCTCCTCCTCCTCCTCCGCATCACCTTCTCCTCCTCCGCATCATCAACATCATCAGCAGCATCGTCATTGCCACCATCATACTCGTCGTCGTCATCGTTTTGGTAAGCGTTGGCATCATCATCGTCATCATCATCGTCGATTTGTCCTCCTCCTCCTCCTCCTCATCATCATCATCATCATCCTCATCATTGTGCCGCCACCTTCTCATTCTCAATTTCTTTATTGTGTTTCCTAGCGAACCCTGAAAGAGCTGCTGAGAGGCCCTGGAGAGGAGAGGCCATGATATGCTCTGAAGGAGCTGCTGAGAGGCCCTGGAGAGGAGAGGCCACGGAGAGGCTCCGAAGGGCTTCGCGAGAGGCTCCTGAGATGCTCTTGAGATGATATAAGAGGGCCTCCTGGGCAGGTCTTGAGAGTCTCTGAGAGGCTTTATGATCGGCTCTTGAAGAGCTCTGGAGGGCACCACGAACTCCTGAGAATCTCTCGAGATACTCTCCCGACCGGTTACTCAGGGCTTAGGCTCTGAATGGCGCCCCGAGAGGCTCTTGAAAAGCTGTGGCGTGCCTTCTTAAAGGATGTTGGGAAGTTCTGCAAGGCCCCTGGGAAGCCTACTGAGAGGCTCTGCCAAGTTTCCAGAGAGGCTCTTGGGTGGCTCTCAATGGGAGTCCTGAGAGGCTCTCGAGAGGCTCTGGGCACGTGCTGAGTGACCTCTTCAGAGGTTCTTGAGCGGTTCTCAAAGGCCTCACGATGTTCTCTTGAACAGCTTCGAATGGCTTCATGAGGGGCTCAGAAGAGGCCCATCAGAGCCCCCCCTCTCCTGGGCCGCCTTGAAGCCGCCTCCGAGACACCCTGACGGGCGTCCCGGTACGCTCTGAAGGGTCGCCTAAAAGATCTTGAGAGCGTACTGAAAAGCTCTGAATCCCTCCCCCCGTGCCCGTGAGAAGCTTTGAGAAGGCATCTGGAAAAATGCGCATGAGAGATGCTTGAGAGGCTCTCAAGGGCCTCATGAGAGGCTCCTGAGAGGCTCTGACGGGCCTCCTGACATGTTATTGAGATGTTCTGAAGGAGCTCTTGGGAGGAGATGCTCTGGAGGGGCTTTGCAGGGTGTCCTGAAAGGCTCTGAAGACGCTCCGAAGGGCCTCCTGAGAGGCTCCTGAGACGCTCTTGAGGTGAGACTCGAAAGGGCTTCATGCGAAGCTCTGTTGGGCCTCGGAGGGGGTTATCTAGCAGAGGGCGGCAGTCTGGGAGGGGGGGCCTGTCTAGCGCTGGCAACGTGGCCGCCTGACCGCCTGACCACCCGACCGCCTGGCCATCCGACGACCTGACCACTTGACTAGGGCCTCATCAAGCAGAGGGTGACGCACTGGGCAGAGAGGGGGGAAGGAGAAAGAGAGAGAGAGAGAGAGAGAGAGAAACAAAAAAGAGCGGGAGGTACTATGAAGGGCCTCCCCCCCTGAAAAGCTGTCACGTACCTGTCGAGCGGTGAATAAGGGCTCAATAAGATGTTCTTACGAAACTTGAAAGGGCTTCCTGATGGAGTCTTACGGCGCTTTGAAGGCCGTCCCCCGAGGCTATTCAGAAGCTCTGAAGTGCTTCCAAAGGGGCTTTTGAAAGATTGTGACAGGCTTCTAGAGAGCCTCATGGGAGGCCCTTAAATATTTTCCAGAGTAACTCTTTGGAGGCACTGAATAGGTTCCTCAAAGGCTCTCGAGTGGCCTTTGGCATACTCTGAGTTGCCTCGTGAGAATGAACGGTCTTGACCCCGCCCCTCCCCGAGAAGCTCTGAAGGGCATCCTGGGAGGGCGCCACAGGAGGCTCCTGAGAGGCTCTCGACAAGCTCTGAATGGCCGCATGAGGACCTCTAGAGTGACTTCAGAGACTCTGAAGGGCTTCCAGAGATGCTCTGAAGGAGCTCCTGAGGAGCCCTTAGAGAGGAGAGGCACTGGACAGGCTCCGAAGGGCTTCTTGAGAGGCTCTTGAGAAGCTCCGAAAGGCTCCCCGAGAAGCTCTGGATATGCTCCTGAGGCGCTTTGAAGGGCCCCCCTGAGAGAGGCTCCTGAGAGGCTCTACAGGGCTTCCTGGGCAGCTCTTGGAGGGCGTTGAAAGGCTTCATGATGGATTTCCGAAAAGCCTTGGAGGGCCCCATGAGAAGCTCTTGGGAATCTCTTGAGAGCCTTCCCCTGCGCGGCCATCAGGGGCTCAATGAAGGGGTACTACGGGACTCTAGAGGACCCAGAAAGAATTCTGCAAGGCCCGTGGACCCCCCTGAAAGATTCTAAATAGCTTCCAGAGAAGCCCTTGGGAGGCTCTGAAGAGATTCCTGGGAGGCCCTTGCGAGCGAGGTGGCACGCGCGTAGCCACCTCGTCAAAGGTTAGCGTGAAACTTTCAGGGGCCTTTCAGCTCGCTCTTGAAAGGCTCTGAAGGGCTTCCAGAGATGCTTTTGAGATGCTCTGGAGGAGCTCCTGAGAGGCCCTTGAGAGGAGAGGCGCTGGGGAAGTTCCTCGGGGCTTCGCGAGAGGCTCCTGTGATGCTCTTGATATGCTTCAAGTGGGCCTCCTGGGCAAGTCTTGAGAGGCTCTGAAAGGCTACATGATAGACTCTTGAACAGCCCTGTGGGGGACCATGAGAAGCTCCAGAGGATCTCTTGAGAGACACTCCCGGTCCGCTATGAAGGCTTAGGCTTTGAAGGGGCCCCGAGAGGCTATTGAAAAGCTCTGGCGTGCCTCCTGAGAGATCTTGGGAAGCTCTGCAAGGCCATGGGAAAGACTCCTGGGAGGTGAGGCTCTTGTGAGGCTCTCAAGGGGTCCTGAGAGGCTCTCGAGAGGCTCTGGGCATGCGCTGAGTGACCTCTTCAGAGGCTCTTGAGAAGTTCTCCAGGGCCCCATCATGCTTTCTTGAGGGGCTCAGAAGCGGCTCCTCAGAGCCCCCCCCCCCCCTCCCAGGCCCCCTTGAAGCCGCCCCCATCCGCCCCTGAGACACCCTAACGGGCGTACTGGTACGCTCTGAAGGGTGGCCTAAGATATCATGAGAGCATACTGGAAGGCTCTGAATCCCCCCCTCCCGCCCCCGTGAGAAGCTTTAAAGGGCCTCAGTGGGAGGCTCCTGAAACATGCTCATGAGAGGTCTTGAGAGGTGTTCAAGGGCTTCATGAGAGGCCCATGAGAGGCTCTGACGGCCATCTGACATGTTATTGATATGGTCTGAAAGGAGCTCTTGAGAGGAGAAGCTCTGGAGGGGCTTCGCAGGGTGTCCTGAGAGGCTGTTCGCAGGCTCCGAAGGGCCTCCTGGGAGGCTCCTGAGACGCTCTTGAGGAAAGGCTCTGAAGGGCTTCATGAAAGGCTCTGCTGGGCCTAAACCAGAGCTTCTGCGAGGCTCTTGGGAGCCACATGAGAAATCCTGCATGGCTTCCTGATAGGCCCCTGGGAGGCTCTGAAAGCTGGCCTCCCCCGGAGGACTCTGACGGGCCTCTGAGCGGTTCTACGGGCTTGAGCCAGGACTCATACGAGGCTCTCAAGGGCCTTCTGCGAGGCTCTTGACAATATCTGAGGTGCCCTCTCTCGGGGTCATCTTTGGAGCCTTCTCGGGGCCCTCTCAAAGCTTTGAGAGGGAGCCCAAGAGGGCTCGAGAGAGGTCCCTGACGCCTGAGGCCTCCCTGGAGTCTCCTGGGCCCTCTCAGGGCTCTGGGAGAGCCCCAGATCAGGGCGTCCAAGACGAGCCCAAAAAGGCTCCCCCATAATACCCGCAACAAGAATTAATGTGGTGCGGGTGCCTGACAAGGCTCCTGAGAGGCTCTCGGGAAGCTCTGACTGGCCGCATGAGAGGCTCTAGAGAGGCCCTGAAAGGTTTCCGGAGATGCTCTGAAAGAGCTCCGGAGAGGCCCATGAGATGAGAGGCTCTGGAGAAGCTTCGCAGGGCTTCCTGAGGGGCTCTTAAGAATCTCCGCAGCGCTTCCCGGGAGGCTCCTGATATGCTCTTGGCATGATCTGAAGGGCCTCCCGAGAAAAGCTCCTGAGAGGCTCTGAAGGGCCTCCTGGGCAGCTCTTTGAAAGGCCTTGAAAAACTTGATAGTGGATCTTTGAAAAGCTCTGGAGGGCCCCATGAGAAACTTACGAGGATGTATTGAAAGCCTTCCCCCACTCGGCCATTAAGGGCTCTAAAGAGCTTCATGAGAAGCTCATCAGAAGCTCTGACGGGGGCCCGAGAGGCTCCTGAGAAGCTCTGGCGTGCCTTGTGGGAGGATCCTGAGAGATTCTGCAAGGCCTCTGGAAAACCTCTTGCGAGATACGGAAAAAGCTTCAAGAGAGGCCCTCAGGAGGCTCTGAAGGGATTCCTGGGAGGATCATGTGAGCGAGGCTCTGGGCATACGCTGAGCGACCCCACCAGAGGTTATTCTCAAGCTCTCAGAGGCCTTGCGACTCGCTCTTGGAAGGCTCTGGCAAGCTTCCAGAGATGCTCTTGAAATACTCTGAACGAGTTCCTGAGAAGCCCTTGAGAGGAGAGGTCCTGGAGAGGCTCCGAAGAGCTTCGCGAGAGGCTCTGAATATGCTCTTGAGATGATCTGAAAGCGCCGCCTGGGCAGGTCTTTAGAAGATCTGGAAGGCCTCATTATAAACTCTTGAAGAGCTCTGGAGGGCACCATGAGAAGGCCTGAGAATCTCTCGGAGGGGCCCTCCCGATCGATTCCTGAGGGCTTAGGCTTTGAATGGGGGCCCCGAGAGGCTCTTGAAAAGCTATGGCGTGCCTTCAGAAAGAATATTGGGAGGTTCTGCAGGGCCCCTGAAAAGAGGACTGACAGGCTCTGATTAGTTTCCAGAGAGGCTCTTGTGAGGTTCTCAATGGGGGTCCCGAGATGCTCTCGAGAGGCTCTGGGCACGCGCTGAGTGACCTCTTCAGAGGTTCTTGATACGTCCTCGAGGGCCTCATAATGTTTTCTTGAAAGTGAGAGGCTTTGAATGGCTTCGTGATGGGGCTCAGAAGAGGCTTCTCAGAGCCCTCCTCCCGGGGCCGCCTTGAAGCCGCCCCCATCCGTCCCCGAGACACCCTGACGGGCGTCCTGGTACGCTTGCCCTGAAAGATGGGGTCTGGGCAACAAAACAAGCAAACCGTTTGGGACATCCGAGAATATGAAGGTGAACGGAGGAGTGTCCTACCCGCTGGCGGCTGCCCTTCGAGGAGTTGAAATCAGCACTGCGCCTGAGACATCCTCGCAATCTGATCTGAAAACAGAGGAGTCTGGGCAACTAAACACATACACGTATGAGACATCACCGCAATCTGGGCCCGAACGGGCCCGTGCAATACCCTGGCGGCACCTTCTGGGGCCTTCTCAGTGCACTGCTTCAGGGCCCTGTCGGATCCCTGTTTGGGGCCCTTTTGGAGCCTTTTCGGCTTGTCGGCAGGCAATTCCCAGGGTTCTCTTGAGACTGCTCCGGTATTATCTTCGAGCTCTCATGGGGTGCCTCTTGGGGCCCTCCTCTGCTTCTGCAAGGGGCATGTCGGAGCCCTCTTGGAGCCTCTCTAGGGGTTCCCATGGGGCCTCTCTCGGGGCGCTCTTGGGATCTGTTTGGAATGCCCGTTGGACCTCTCCTGTGAACCCCCTGGGACGCCCTTGGGATCTTCTTAGAGCACCTTGTCGGGAATCGTCTTTGCTCGGTCTACGTTCTTACTACTTGTTCACCTCATGTTCAAACCATTTGTGGGTAGCTCCTGACACTGCATGTGTGCGTACGCATCTACATACTGCTGTGAGACTGTCAATGGCTGGAGCTGGCTAGAACCTCAGCGCGCGCGAAGCGCGCATTGGTCTAATTGGGATATGTCCGCAGAAGCGTTTTGGCGGACATATCGCCCTAAATATCGCAGAGCCCCATGTCTTCGGCTCTCCTGGAGCCATGAAGGGCTGTTTTGGCGGCCATCTTGAGCCAACTCGGAGAGCGCTGAGGTATTTTGGGCCTGTTGGCAAAGCAAGAGCTCGTCGAGCCCTACAAGCTTTACGACCTGTACGGGCAATGCAAAGTTTCCGGGGCGTTCACCAGGTGGAAGAGGAGTGGGGGGACGGGGAGTGCTGGCCACGCTGCTGCCTGACTAACGCACTGTTCTCCTAAGCACTGGCGGAACCGAGGGACAGACATTCAGTGAACACGCTGCGGCCGCCTGCTGACTAAAGCAACGTTGTCCTAAGTACTGGCGGAAAAATGCAAGCTCAAAGTTGCGAGGATGTCTCAAGCGACCGCGGCCAAATCGCATCAAACCAAAACATATTCGATCCCAAAGTGCTGAGAAAGTATCACTCGAAACGGGCCAGAAGTCTTTGAGAACACACATGTTGGTACCCTGAATGATGATGTTGACGTCATCGGCGAGACTGCTCAGATCCTCACGGATCTTGTCATATCGGACCCAGGCTTCCGAGATTGTCTCACGCGAAACGTGTCTCCCTCCCTTCCTCTTCCTCCTGCTACGCTTTCTTTTCGCCTTCCCCCTCGATGCTACTCGCCAGCATGCAGCCCGAGACCCTTGCGTCAGATTCTCACCTTCCCGCCTCCTCAATCTCTTTCTCCTCCTCCTCCTCATCTTCTTCCGCCGCCCACTCCTTGCGTCAGATTCTCACCTTCCCGCCTCCTCAATCTCTTTCTCCTCCTCCTCCTCCTCCTCCTCCTCCTCCTCCTCCTCCTCCTCCCTCTCCTCTCCTCCTCAACCACCGGCCGAGCCGAGCCGGCGGGCGGGCCAGTTGAGCTGGGGACGACGACGACGACGACGACGACGGAGCATGTACGTGCTCGCGTGCGCGCGTGCGCGTGTTCATGTACATGGAGACGGGGCCTCCTTGGAGGGGTGGGAGGGGCACGAAACCTGATAAATAGCATGTGATTCAAATACCTTCCTCGCTCAGGCGGGGCCTCTCGAAGCCTCGAGAGTATTCCGAAAACCCTCCAGGGAATAAATAATCTTAATAAAAGATACGAATTCCCCCTCGACTCGGTATTGTTTTTTTTCTCCCGACCCTGGTGAGCAAGACCATGGAGAAAGACTTAGTTCTGCATAGGTGTTTTTTCCCCAGATATTGTTCCATCGTGCGCGGGGAAAAATGACGTCTTTACGTGGCCTAATGAGGGCTATCGGGGAGCTCTATTGAGATTATCCTCATAACACAATGGGACCCTGTGAAGGATTCAGAGAAATGTTCTGCGTATGATTATGGATGGCATTGGACGTGCGATTCTGAATACGAATCTGGGGAATAAGATTTGGATATTGAAGCTTCCTAACGGCTATCTCGAACATTTGAAAGTAAACAGGTAAACTCCCAGGGAATAGAAAAACTCATAAAACGGCCCGGTATTATCTCACCACTTACGATTGATTTTTCCTCCGGCCTCGGCGGGAGAAGATCGCGGGGAAAAACAAACTAATAAACAATATATAACATGTTCCAATGCTGGCGACCGCCACGACCACACCTATTATTTAATTAGTTCAATTTATTTAATTTATTTAATTTATTTAAAACTGAGCACTCAAATAAGTTAAGTAAATTCGGGTGCGCCTGAGACCCGCCATGATCTCCGCCAGGGAGGTCGAGAAAAGAAATGAAATAAATTAAATAAATTAAATAAATTAAATAAATAGAACTAATTTAATTTATTTCATTAACCCACATAAATAAATTAAATGAATTAAATAAATTCCATTTATTTAATTTACGTAACGTATTCAATTTATTTAATTTATTTATTTTATTTATCGGCCTATTTGGCGGAGATCCTGGCGATCGCCAGGGCCCTATATATTATTTAATTTATTTAATTATTTAATTTATTTAAAACGCGGCAATTAAATACATTAGATAGATTCGGGTGCGCCTGAAGCCCGCCGTGATCTCCGCCAGGGAGACCAAACAATAAATTAAATAAATTAAATAAATTAAATAAACTTAATAAATTAAATACATTAAATACATAGAATTTATTTAATTTATTTAATTAATCCACATAAAGAAATTAAATAAATCAAATAAATTAAATAAATTCTATTTTTTAAATCATTTAATTTATTTAATTTATTTAATTTATTTAATTTATTTCTCGGCTTGTCTGTCGGAGATCCTGGCGATCGCCAGGGCCCAGTATATTATTTAGTTTATTTAATTATTTAATTCATTTAAAACGCAGCAGCTAAATAAGCTAAATAAATTCGGGTGCGCCTGAAGCCTGCCGTGATCTCCGCCAGGGAGACCAAACAATAAATTAAATAAATTAAATAAATTAAAGAAATAGAATTTATTTAATTTATTTAATTAGCCCACAAAAATAAATTAGATAAATTAAATAAATTAAATAGTTCTATTTATTTAATTTATTTAATTTATTTAATTAATTCAATATATTGAATTCATTTTTCGGACTATCTGGCGGCGATTCTGGCGATCACCCGGGCCCAATATATTATTTAATTTGTTTAATTATTTAATTTATTTTAAACGCAGCAATTAAATACATTAAATAAATTCTGGTGCGCCTGAAGCTTGCCGTGATCTCCGCCAGGGAGGCCGAAACCATACATTAAATAGATTAAATAAATTAAATAGATTAAATGAATTAAATAAATTAAGTAAATAAATAAATTAAATAATAGAATTTATAAGAATTATTTGATTAAACCACATGAATAACTTAAACAAATTAAGAAATAATTTAATTGAACATGTTGTACTGGAAAGATCTCCAATCATATATATATGTATTACAGAGGGGGAGGGGAATCATAATTGAATCGTTCATCGAGCAAGCAGTGAGAATCGAAGGTAGTTCCCTAATCAGGGCTTGCACTGAAGTCGTCCTGTTTGAGACTGACAGGGTAGCGGGGCCGACTCCTTTTGGTTCCAGGCCGATTTCGGTGGACGGCTGGTCTCCCAGGTTCGCGGTTTCGGGTCCAGGGTTCATGGTACGGTTGGTTTTGTAGGTTTTGGAGTTTTCCCGGTCGTCTGCGACCAGGGGCAAATGAATGTGTATATATATATATATATATATATATATATATATATATATATACACATATAATGGCGCACCGGGTCCGGGGGCCCGGGGCCGGGACCCCGACCACAAATGTGGGCTCCGGGGGGCCCGGAGGCTCGTCGGACCGCCGGACGCCGTCCAAGATCGTTCGCAGGCGGCTTCGAAACGCGCTCCGATGGCTCCAGATGCCTTCCAAGACGCCTGTCATGACACCAAGAAGGTCCCAGAAGCCTCCAAGACGCTCCGAGAGGCAGCCCAAGAGAGGCCCAAGAAGCAAAAATCGTGCCATTCCTATGGGAAAACGTATATTTTCGCATGTTCGCCTCTTGGGTTTTCACCGCGTCCAAGACGGCCCAAGAGGCGCCCAAGACGGTCTACGAGGCCTCCGGGAACGCTCCAAGGCTGCGCACGAGTGTCCCAGGACGGCCCCAAGACGGCCGAAGAGAGCCCCAAGACGAGTTCGAGAGGGGTCCCAGACGGAGAAAGCCAACCTCGAATTCCGAGCTTCCGGCCCAAGAGGCTCCAGGAGGCGCCAAAATGCCGCCAAGAGGCGCCAAAAGGCTCCCAAAAGCACCCCAAGACGTTCCGAGAGGCACCCCAAGAGAGGTCCAAGAAACAAAAATCGTGCCATTCCTATGGGAAAACGTATATTTTTCGCATGTTCGCATCTTGGGCTTTCACCGCGTCCAAGACGGCCCAAGAGGCCTCCAAGACGGCCTAGGAGGCCTCCGGGAGCGCTCCAAGGCTGCGCACGAGTGGCTCAGGACGGCCCCAAGACGGCCCAAGAGAACCCCAAGACGACTTCGAGAGGGGTCCCAGAAGGAGAAAGCCACTCTCGAATTCCGAGCTTCCGGCCCAACATATCCCAGGAGGCGCCAAAACGCCACCCAGAGGCGCCAAAAGGCTTCCAAAATCAGCCCAAGACGTTCCGAGAGGCACCCCAAGAGGTCCAAGAAACAAAAATCGTGCAATTCCTATGGGAAAACGTATATTTTTCGCATGTTCGCATCTTGGGCTTTCACCGCGTCCAAGACGGCCCAAGAGGCCTCCAAGACCGCCCCAAGACGGCCCAAGAAGCTTCCAAGAGGGCCCCAGGACAGTCCAAGAGGGCCCCAAGACGGCCCAAGAGGCGCCCAAGATGGCCCAAGAGGGCCCCAAGACGGGCCCAAGAGGGGGCCCAGAGGGGGACCACGAACCGCAAGCTCGAGCCTTCCGCCCCAAGAGGCCGCCAGGAGGCCCCAAGGAGGCCCCTCAAGAGGCTCCAGGAGACCCCCAAGAGGCCCAAAGGAGGCCCCGAAAAACCCCAAATCGGCCCCCAAAATGCTTCGAACCTGCTTCCAGGAGGCCCCCCGAGAAGCTACGTCAAACTCCCAGCGAGCGGCCGGACGAGGCCCCCCACAAAATCACAAGAGGGTTACAGTATTTATATCCTTCAGCGCTCTCTGGCCTTCTTCCCCCTGCCCCCTTCCCTGCGACTTTCGTTGACTCAAGCTCGCCTCCTAGCTAGAACCTAAGCGAGCGCGAAGCGCGCGCGTGGTTCTAGTATATATATATATATATATATATATATATACACACAGATCAATCGTAGAGCGTGGAGAAACATATGAGAGAGCAGAAAGCATAGTTTTGCAGAGAGGGTACATCATTGAGCTTAGAGAACAGATGGCAAATTCACATAACAGAGAGGGATATATATACACATATATATATATATGTATATATACATATATATATAATATATATATATATATATAATATATAATATATATATTGAAGAGAGAGAGAGAGAGAGAGGAGAGAGAAGAGAGAGAGAGAAAGGACAACTATACGAATAACAAGTGATAGAAGGAGAAAGGTAGAAACATAGTGCCTATTTTCGACTCCGGTGGTACACGATATTCAAAAACACATGGCCATGGCTCAGAATGAGAGGTTCGTACATGTAGGCGATACATGTCAGAGAGCATCGGGCGAAATTGGGTGCATACATATACATATATCGATCTACATATATATATATATACACATCTATAGAAAGAGGGAGAGAAAGAGAGAGAGAGATATATATATAGAGAGAGAGAGAGAGAGAGAGAGAGAGAGAGAGAGAGAGAGAGAGAGAGAGAGAGAGAGAGAGAGAGAGAGAGAGAGAGAGAGAGAGAGAGAGAGAGAGAGAGAAAGAGAGAGAGAGAGAGAGAGCGAGAGAGAGAGAGAGAGACAGAGAGAGAGAGAGAGAGAGAGGAACAAGTATATATGTATGTATAATTGTATGGTCGCACCCCCCAAGGTCCACCTTCTTTTCGTGGGTTCCGAACTGAACGTGCAAGTTGCCTGTCTCTCGTCGCCTCTTCCCCGCCCCTTCCTCGTCTCTTGTCCCTCCCTCTCTCTGTCTCTTACTGAAGACTGTGCTTTCCACCGCTTCCAGCTTTTCGGAGGGACTAGCGAAGGGATCGTGCAGAACGTTCCCGCAACAGTACCTTAAGGCGTGCGAGGAGAACTCGCCACAAAACCGCTGCTACGTTCCAAGATTCCTCACACATTCGCCAACCGACACTGGTAATTTCTTCGACTTAACTAAGATTTCTAAGATTTCTGCAACCATCCCGGGGTGGGCCTGCAACATCGCTGACATCTGAGAAATCTCAGAAATCTTAGAAAGTAGTGTTTGGTGGCCAGCTGCCTTCGGAAAGCTTAGGAACATCGGAACATAGCAGCGTTTGGTTGCCATTCAGCGTTGCTGCGTGCACGTGGCTACCCTGCACGCGCACACAATAGCGGGCCACTCAGGACTCGTCGGCTGCGTGGGCTTCGCTGTCACCATCACCGTCGGTTTCCTCGTCCTGCAGCATGCCGTCGTCCGACGGGCACGCCGTGGAGGGCGTCTCAAAGTCCTCGACGTCGTCGCCCTCGTCGCTCTCCGAATCGGACAAGGGCGGTTCCAGCCAGCCTTATTCCGACTCGGTGTCCTCGTCCGAGTAGTCGTCGCCGCCGTGAAGGTTTTCGTCGCCCGCGTCGAAAAAGTAGTCGATATTGTCGCCGTCGCCGCCGACGTCCTGGTCCAAGTCCATGCCGACGTCTCCGCCCCAATCGAGGAGGATGGCGGGCAGCGCTGGGTCGGGCCCCCCCCGTGCCGCACCGAGGATGCATTGCTCGGACAGCGGCCAGTAGCCCCCCGTGGTTAGTATGTGCGCAAGACAGACGTGGCACACGCGGGCGGCTGGCAGCGGGAAACTTGCCGCGGAAGGAAGAGTGCAGCGCATCCCCCCAGCGCGGTTAGGGGGAGGGGGGAAGAGTTCCTCAAACATTTGTCCGTTGCAGGGCCGCCCCGACGCCCCCGCCCCCTGAACAGCGGGGCCTTGGGGGCACGTTGCACTGCCTTGAAGAGCCGAGCGGTGGAACGTGGTCGCAGACTTCGCACTGCATTGCTTTGGGCCTGCCTCCGAGTGTGTGCGCGACGACTCTGAGCCTCGAGTCTTAGCGGCAGGAAGAATGATGAATGCGTTCTGATAGTATCAACAGCGCGGCAATGATGCAATCCCCACGAACGCCCACTTAGCAGCTTTCGATGCGATGGCTGGCTAACGGTGGGCCGCAGAGGCAAGGGCGCACGGGTGCCCCGCGCATGCTATGATCATCTTTGTCGCGCGTACAAGCTTCATGCGAACACTGGTGCGTGACCTTTGTCTCTCCCCAGCGATCTAGATACACCCCAAACAGTTGCATGTTTCCCCGGGCAAAATTCTCCCGCCATCTGTTGCTAGACTCATCTGCAATGCCTGGCCCACGGCGGCGGCCGCCTCAGTCCGAATCCGAGTCGATCGCCACGGCGCCTGTTGAGGGCTCAGAAGCACGGCTGTCGACGGGGGGCGCAAACGAATCGCCCGTGTGTCACGGCCAGAGAAACGACCGCCATGTTCTCGACCCAACGGGCCGCAATCCAATTATCCGCTGGTCAACGAACGGGCGAGTCCTTCGACGCCCCGCGAACGACGCCAGACTTCTTCCCCCCGCCGCCCGAGTCTGGGAAGAGCACCTTCATCGTCTGTTTGTCCGCGGGCTTCGCTTGGAACGCCTCCCGCTTGGCCGCCGCCTCGGTCGCGCCTGCGCTCTTGCTGGATCGACCTTCTCCTTGGCGGGTGCCGGCCCCCTGATCGCAGACATTTTCAAGGCGTCGAACTCCCCGGGCGTGATAGCGCCTTCCTGGCGGGCCCCCCCGGCCGCTCGACCCCCCGCGCGGGGGGCCCGCGCGGCGGCTCGTCATCGCCATCGTCTTCGCAGT
Organism: Prorocentrum cordatum; assembly: GCA_963575745.1. Lineage (NCBI taxonomy): Eukaryota > Dinophyceae > Prorocentrales > Prorocentraceae > Prorocentrum > Prorocentrum cordatum. Next base: position 184,896 of record CAUYUJ010015328.1, read on the forward strand.
CGCCGCCGTCGGCCCCGCGGCGGTCGCCGTCCGCGAAAGGGTCGGGAGACGCCTCGCGGGGCCCTTGCGGGCCAAGCCTCGCCAGCATGGCTGGGCGCTCCCCCTCCGGCGCGCCTGGGACTGGCACCCGGGCCTCGGGCGCGCCGCTCCCTGGCGCGGCTGGGGCTGGCGTCGGGGCCGCGGGCGCGTCGCGGAGGAACTTGGTCGCGGGCTGCCTGGGCGTCGATCGGGGCGCTGCTCCTAGCCCACCTCGGGTCAATGGGCTGCGGACCAGGCGCAGGGCCGTCCCGCAGCGCGTGGTCTGCCCGACGACGCTCCCACTCCAATGCCGCCCTGTGCCCGTCGGGCGCGCCCGCTGCCCCCCATCGAGGACGGCGCCGCGCCTGGATTCGCTCGTCTTGCGGATCCACGTCCGCTTCTCGGCGCGGGGAACCTGTGAACTGGCGCCTCATCGTCGGTCGCGAACCGAATGTTGAGCCAGAGGTCAGTCTGCGCGACGAAAGAGTCGCGCTTGGGAACTGCCGTCTTGTCTGGGTGCAGCGCGTTCATTGGCCAGGCTGGGCGGAGCTGTGAGCTGCGCGTGCGTGATGGTCTCGGGGCCGTTCTTGGCATTGGCGGCCCCTTGCGGGGCAGGCTCCGCGCGCTGGTCGCGCAAGTTGTCCAGGGGCGCCCCGGGCTGACCCCTGGCCCGCCGACGCCCAGTCCACCGCGCCATGGCCGCCGCTTCCTCTGACGCAATGTCGCCGAAGGCCTCGGGGACTCTTGGGCGCGGGGGGGGGGGGGGGCGAGTCGCCGTCGTTGAAGAAGTCGGGCGTGCCGGCCTGTTCAGCGCGGCCCCATGGCGAACGCGGCGTGGCCCGTTCAGCGCCTCATCGGCGCGCGCCGTCGTGTCGATGCGCGCCTGGCGGCTGACGCGCTTCGCGAGAGATTTGATGCGCGTGCATTTCCCGATCCCCGTTTTGCCATGGAACCAGTTGTCCTTGAGCTTCCTCGACTTCATCAGGCGCGCCCCCAGGCCCACCGCGTGCATCGTAGTCTGCCATTGTCATGCCGAAGAGTGTCTGCGCGGTAGCAGTGGCGTCGGCCTGCGCGAGCTGGCGCAGCGCCTTCTCCATAGGCCCTTCGCGCCACCCAGTGATTGGGCTGTTCGACTGCTCGTGGGTTTTCGTGGAGATCCACTTCGCCCGGACAAGCTGCTCCGCGCGGCGCGGGCCCTCGTCGCGAACGCAATGGGGGAGGGGCCGACCCGAGCGAGCGGGCGCGAGGGCCGCCCGACCCCTCGATCATGCGCTGGGAGGCCTTGACGTTGCGGTGGGCGTTCGACCCGCCAGACTCGCGCCGGCTGATCGTTCGCGGCGCTCCGACGCGCAAGCTCTTCGGGCAGCCCTTCTTCTTTTCTGCTTGTCCGCCATCTCGATCGCCTCGGCCGCCGCGAACTTGCCGTCCTCGACGGGGGTTGGCGAAGAGAGACGCGCGGTGCGGGGCCCCGCCCGCTGCCTTCGAGCGGACAGGTTCTGGGAGCTCGTCGCGGGCGGGGTTCTGTCGGCCAAGTCCTGCGGGTGTCGTCTGTGGGGGCTTCGCCGACGTGCTCGGATGCGACGTCCACGACGCGCCTTGCCCCGCCGCCGCCCTGCGCGAAATCGCTGAGGGGCAGCTTGTAGAAACCGGTGCCGGCAGGCGGCGTCTCCTCGCCGTGGTCGAGGATGAAATGGCCCTTCTTGTGCTGGGCCCTTACCGCGTTGACCGCCGCATCCACCGCCCTCTCCTCTCGGCGGTCATCTCGGCCGTCGCTGCGCGGAAGGCGGGCGCCGAACGCGCGGGCCGTTCGCTCTATGAGCCCCAAGCACGGCTACGTGCATCATCGTTGCTCCCAGCGGCTGTTCTATTTAGCTCGTGACTGAAGAAAACCAGATTTTGCGAGCCCCCATGCGAGAGGAAACCAAGCAACGCGCCTTGCAACGTTTCTTGAGCACCGAGACAAGAGAAACGCTTGGCCGAAGTTTCGTCAGCCCCGAGGTTTCCCCGTTGCGCGATGGGTTTCCGGTTGCGCTCGCGACCTCGCAAGCTCCTGGGCGCCCCGCCGCGCGCCCCAATGCCTGCAGTCTAAAAGCTAACACCGCCGCGCGGTGCCACTCCCCCTGGGGCGGCCGAGCCAGTCTCCAACCGCAGGTCCTCGTTCGCGTGCCAGTGCGCCCACTGGGCCGATCGGACTCTGGTGTTCAATGACACCGAGCCCACAGAACTCTTCTTGGTCTTGGCGAAGCCGCGCAAGTGCTGCCGGGGCCTGTCGATGATCCGGGCCCCGCCCTTGCAGTTGAGGACTCGCCCGCCGGGAAGTGCATGCTGGCGATTTTCGGCGGGCGTGGGCTTCGCGCGCATCTGGCGGCCCTTCTCCTTCGCGGGCTTGCCATTCCTCGCGGGCCGCTTCCCCTGGTGCGCGACGCGGTCGTGGGGCGCTCCGTCGACCTCGAGCTTGCGCGTGTTTGCCCCGTCGCGGGGGGCGCGGCGTTCCCGCTGTTCGAGCTCTCGTGCGCGAGCGGCGCCGAGTCGGGCAAGCGCGTCGCGCCTGGGCCTGGCGCCCTCTGCCTAGTGCCAAGTCGGGCCTGTCCCCCCGCAGGGGGATTTTCGACGAAGAGTAAAACATACCCCAAACATATTCCAACAAGCTCTAACAATATTCAAAACATTGCCCCCAATTTTTCCTTCAAAATAAATCGTCGAACATCCCCCTGTAGGAGGACAGGCCCGATTTGAGCCTTGTGAGACTTGGCTCCGCCCCGCTGCTCCTGGTGGGCCTGCTCGTTCTCAGCTCGCTCCGCGTGGTCAGGAGGTAGATAGTATCTGAGGTCGACCTCGTCGGCCTCGGCGTCTTTCCAAGTCCGCCCCTGTCCTCCGACGCCGGTCGGCTTCTCCTGCTGTAGCACGCCGCGCTGTCGGCGCGCGTCGTTGAATTTGCCCATGCTCTCGATCGCCTTGTGCTCTCGCCCTCGAGCGCGCGGGTCTCGGCGAGGGGGGCGTCGCCCACGACGGCGAAATGCGCGGCGGCCTGTTTCTGCAAGGGCGCCGCGGCAGCGACAGGGCCGCTGCTGACGACCGTGTGCCCGCTCTGGGGCAAGGGGGGCTTCTGGCAACATTTGTGGTTGCAGCGGCGCTTCGCCTCCAACTGTTGTGAGCTCTACGCCCTCTGGAGAATTTCGCTCCGTATCTGTCTGGGGCATTTCGCTTTGTCAAGATCTGGAGCTTTTCGCCCCTGCGTGATCTTGAGAGTTTCGGCCCCCTGCGTGATCTGGGGCATTCGCCCCTACGTGATGTGGGGAATTTCGGCCCTACTTGATCTGGGGAATGTCGCCCCTGCGCGACCTGGGGCATTTCGCCCCTTGGATCATTTTGCCCCGTACCTGGCTCCATCATTTCGCCCCGTATCTGGCTGGGGCAGTTCGCCCTTAGGTGATCTGGAGCGTTGCGCCCCTCCTCCTTCCGTCAGCTGTAGTTTGGGGGTGATGATAGCTTCAACTACCCTGTACAAGAGATGCACTTCACTTGTGCTCCATATGCGCCGCGGGCAAACGACGCGAGGGGGAACGATGAGGGCAACGGAGGGGGATTAATATAATGAGGAAGGACGGAGGAGGAGGAGGAAGGAGGAGCATGGAAAAGGTAGATCATGGGAAATGGGGTGCGAACTGGTATACATGTTTATACACATACCCACATTCTTACATATTGATATACACGGAACTTTGTTTATGCATGGGTATAATTATATTTGCCTATCTACGTATGGTTAACAAATACACAACTATACACATAATTGGATGAACGCGCTTATGTACATCTATAGGTCTGTGTGTATGTATGTATGCATGCATGCATGTATGTATGTACGTGTGTGTGTGTCTGTGTGTGTGTGTGTGTGTGCGCTCATCCTCCCTGTGATCAAAGTGTGTTGGGAATTATGTGTCTTACCTCATGGCACGCGCTAGGTATTCACATGTATGCGTGTGCGGAGGGTTGGGTTTGTATCATCGCGTGCTGAGCGACGTGTCAGGGCATATCGCCCACACAAACATTACACAGTATTTGCAACAAAGAGAGACAGAGAGAGAGAGAGAGAAAGAGAGAGAGAGAGAGAGAGATCGAGAAACAGAGAGAGAGAGAGAGAGAGAGAGATACGTAACATATATATATGTGTATATATATATAGAGAGAGAGAGAGAGAGAGAGAGAGAGAGAAACAATAAGTGCAGGGGTGGAGTGCATGCGACAGTTCCAGGGAATCCACTGATTGTGTTTCGATGGTGCTATATATAAATTTATATGTATAGGTATATGTATGTATATATATATATATATATATATATATATATATACATGTGTGTATACTTGTGTGAGGGAGAGAAGAAGAGAAAGAAAGAGAGGGAGAGAGAGAGAAACAAAAATACATAAAGAGAAAGAGAGAGAAAGAGAGAGAGAGAGAGAGAGAGACCAAGAGAAAGAGAGACCTCGAATGCTTCTTAAAAAGGGGTTTCTTGGGTGCCCCTTGAGGCCTCCTGAGGTCCTTGTGGGGGTGTCCGGGGGCTTCTTGGGCGTCTCTTGGGAGCCTTTGTTGTCGGCCTTGGGGCATTTTTCCGGGGTGAGGTTCTGAGGCCCTTCCGAGTTCTCCGTTTGCCTTTCTGGGGGCCTCTCAGGGTTTTTTGGGGGCGGTCTTGGGAACCTTTGGGGTCGTGCTGAGCGCTCTCAACTTTGAGAGACAAGCAGGGAGCCAAGCTGAAACTCATAGATCTGGACGGGTGTGGCCTCCCGGGTCGACACCCATGGCCTCCACGACGGCCCGAGAGGCGGCGCCAGGGCCCGAAGGTGACAGCGCGCCGCGCAGCGAGCGGCGCGAAGCGCGCGAAGCAAGGCCGACCGAGGCGGCCTGCTTCCGAAGGGTCTCCGGAGGCCTCCGGTGAGGCATCCCGAGGCGGCCGAAACGCACCCCAGCATGTCCGACAGCCTTCTAGTCTCGGTGCTCAAGAGACGCGGGTCAGTGCCAACGGGGGTGGTCAGCCAGAGCGTCAGACCTTGCAGGATACTACAAAGCCAGGGGTGCACTGACCCGGGTCTGCGTGCAGGATCCTGCAGGATCCGGCAGGATCTTGCAGGATCCTGCCAGGCCCGACTGGTCTGGGTTTGGATTGACCCGGGTCAGTAGACCCACGATTGTCTTCGATCTCCGATCCCGGGTCCTCGCGTCCTCACCTCAGAGGCCAGGCGTCGTCTCTGCCCGCTTCAGTCCCCCGCGCGCCGGCGCGGAGGCAAAAGCGATGCCTTCGGCGCCGACCCTCCTGCGCCCGGCCACCTCCGACCAGGACAAGAGGCTGCACAGGCGGCCCAAGGCCCCCAGCGCGGCTCGCCGTCGCCGTGGCCGTGGCCGTCGACGTCGCCTTCGTCAACGTCAACGTCAATGCCGTCGTCGAGGTGGTGGAGGCGAAGGAGGAGGAGGAGGAGGAGGAGGCGGAGGAGGAGGAGGAGGAGGAGGCGGAGAAGGGGGAGGAGGAGGAGGAGGAGGAGGAGGAGAGGAGGAGGAGGAGGAGGAGAGGAGGAGAGGAGGGGGAGCAGGAGGAGAAGACGGGATCATCAGCTGGACCATCAATACGCTGGGAACGCCCCTCGGGGCCGTCACCGCCCCGCCGCGAGCGCCGCCACCCCAGAGGGCCCTGTGGGCCAGCGCGGCGGGGGCGGCGGGCTCGCGCCCACCGGGGGTGTGCCTGCGTGCGCGTCTGGGCCTCCGAGGCCCCCCGGTCACCCTGGATGGCCTGGGCGAGCCAGGCCGGCGCGCGTGGCGTGGCGCTCCCTTCGTGGCGCGCCCCAGCGCAGGGCGAGCCTCGCAGCCTCCTCCCCTTGCACCCCCGCGCGGGGGCCGCCCCCCCCCCCACCCCCAGGTGGGACAGGGCGCTGTGCGGTCCAGGCGGGCTGGGCAGGCTCAGCCTGCGCCGGAAGGAGGAGGGGGAGGGGAAGGGGACAAGCTAGGTGCGCTCGCGTCATATCTGGCGTCCTACCCCTCCCTCCCATCCCTTACCATGGCGTAGATATCCTCTCTATTCGCAGTCGGATGTCGAGCAGGGCGGTGATCGCGAGAGGGTACGCGATGCATGGTAGAGCACGGCATGGCATGGCGTAGAAGAGCACGGCAGAGCGTAGGATACCACAGCATGGCGTGGCATTGCGCACAGAAGCATTGCATCACACAACGTTGCAACACAAAGCATGGCATCGCACAGCGACGCAGAACAGAACACCGCTGTCATGGCATGGCGCCGGGTTCCTTGGAGGGTAAGTGGATCGTCGAGATGTTTGGGCCGGTCTGGAGTCGTGGCTCCATGTCTGGCTCCTTAGGCTCTCCGATAAGCTCCCCACAAGGCGGGGCTGATGAACAACACCCGCTGGCTCTGCTTCCAACGTCCCCTTCTCAAAACAGACATGGGGCACCCGCTTTATACTTCCTGAAAACGGTGACGCCCCAAACTGGCCCCCCAAATCAACGAATCGACACCGAATGTGGAATCACTTCCGATGGTTTTTTCGGGGGGGCATTTTCTAGATCTTGGAGCCTATTTGGAAGGACCGAAAACGCGCGCGCTGCAGCGGGAGCTCGATTTGGAGCAACCAGAGGCGCAGAACTGGGGCCAGCGCAACAGCGGGAGCAACATTTTGAAAACAAAACCAAGCGCAAACCCAACTGCTGGGAATCCTGTGTGTTGAGAAACAGTACGCAGAGGGGGGCCGGACATCTTCCAGACGTCATCAGGGGAGGGAGGAGAGTAGTATTCATATTGTGTTCTTGTGAAGGACGAAGAAGGGCGGCAGCCGTAGCAGGAGCAACTGCCACTCGCGACCACGATTCCGGTCAAGGCGACGACCTGGGTGCTGACCCTGGCGATGGCGCGCTTCGACTGCCCGGACGGGACGTGCAGGCGCAGGACCCGCGTGTCCCCACCCTCCGCCGCCGTGGGCCCCCGCGACTCGGGCTCGTGGAAGGCGCGGCCGCCCTGGCGCCCTGTTCGTTATCGACGCGGACCTAATAGGCGGTGCCGCAGAGCTCCGGGCGCTCTGCGCCAGCTCGCGGAGCGGAGGGACCTCCGCGGCCAGCTCGACGTCCAGAGAGGGCGCGAGGCCCGCGCGCGGCCGTCCTGGCGCCCTGTCGGCTCGACGCGCACCTATAGGTGGTGCCGAAGAGCTCCGGGCGCGCTGCGCCAGCTCGCGGAGCGAGCGGACCTCCGCGGCCAGCTCGACGTCCAGCGAGGCCGCGCGAGGGCCCCGCGCGCGGCGCCCCCGCGGTGCAGCGGGCCTGCGCCGGCCGGGCCCCTGCGGGCTCGCAGCGCCGCGGGGGGCGGGGGGGGCCCTTTGCGGGCGCGGCCGCTTCCTGGGCCTGGGCCGCCGCCCCCTGGGGGGGGCTCCTCCTCCTCCTCCTCGTCCTCCTCCTCCTCCTCCTCCTCCTCCTCCTCCTCCTCCTCCTCCTCCTCCTCCTCAGGGCGTGGCGCGCCGTCGAGGGCGGCGGCCGCCTCCCTGTAGGCGGTGGCCGCGGCCGCCCTGGCGGCGGCGGCGGCCTGCGGCTCGGCCCCGTCGGCCTCGAGGTGGTCGAGGGCCTCTCGGGGGCGGAAAAGAGGGGGGGTGAGGACCAGGGGGGGGTGGATATCATTCTGGACGCCCGAAATGGGTACGGAAAGAATGGGTACAATGCCCAACTGCAGTTCCTGCTCATTTTGAACAGGACTCGCTGTCCACGCCGCCGCGGCCTGTGTCCATTCAAGACAGGTGGCCGCCTGCCCAACAGCGGCCGCTGTTGGTTTGGGACAACATTTGTTGTTGGGCATTGTACCCATTCTTTCCGTGCCCATTTCGGGCGTCCAAAATCATGGCGGGGGCCAGGAGATCTCCCCAGATGTCACGGCGCCTCTTCTCGTTTCATTGCGTCCCTGGCCCCCCCCCCCGCTGGGACGCGCACGTGCCGCCGGTCATGATTTGCAGCCCTTCCCCCTCTTGGACACCCCCCTCGTGGCCGCTCCCGAGTCTCCCAGACGACATCCGCGAAGCAGCAGGCGCTCCGGTTGCTCAGGTCAGGCCGGCAGCTGCCACCGGAGTTCCCGTTGGGCGGGGTCGGCGGCCAGCCAGGCGGTGCCCGGTGCTCGGTGTGTTCCAGCCGCGGGCGGGGGCGGCAACTGCGGCGGGGAGGGTCCACCGGCCCCAGGGCTGGAGCGCGGGACGGAGCGGCCGCACACCGCCGGCGCGGTGAACCTGGACCTGTCATCGCGGCCCCCGCGGGTCACGGCGGCTGCGCCCGCGCCACGGGGCTCCATCTCCAGCCGACCTTCGCCAGAGGTCACGGCTGTGGCTCCGAGAGCTTGCTCGCGCAAGGGCGCCATCGCGAGAAGCTCGGGGCACAGCGGGTATCAACGGGGAAGGAAGGAAGAGCCTGGTGAGAGTCGTCACCCCGCGCCGCCATCCACGCGCTTCCCGGGAGGGAAGCAGGAGGGGGGAAGGGATATAGCAACAGCAGCGGCAGCAAACATCGTCACTTTCGCGCTCGCGCCCTCCATGGGCCGAATACGCATAATCCGTCCCGAGTACGTGCGCCTCACGGCGTCGAATCATCAGAACGCACGTTGCACGAGCGTTTATCTATCAGAAGGTCCAGGAGGGAGAGGAAGGGCAGATGGGGGAGCAGGGAGAGAGAGAGAGAGAGAGAGAGAGAGAGGAAGGAGAGGGAGGAGGAGGGGGCTAGTGCTCGGCACCTATGCTCGCCTCTGAGGCTCAGCACCTAGCTAACGCACGTTGCACGAGCGTTTATCTATCAGAAGGTCCAGGAGGGAGAGGAAGGGCAGATGGGGGAGCAGGGAGAGAGAGAGAGAGAGAGAGAGAGAGAGGAAGGAGAGGGAGGAGGAGGGGGCTAGTGCTCGGCACCTATGCTCGCCTCTGAGGCTCAGCACCTATGCTCGGCTACTGCGGCCAGCGGCGGTGCTCGGCACCTGTGCTCGGCCAAGAGGCTCGGCTCCTGCGCTCGGCAGCCGCACAGAGGAGGCGGATGATGATGAGAAGGAGGAGGAGGAGGAGGAGGAGGAGGAGGAGGAGGAGGAGGAGGAGGAGGAGGAGGAGGAGAAGAAGGAAAATGAGGAGGAGGAGGCGGAGGAGGAGGAGGAGGAGGACGAGGAGGAGGAATCTCCAGGTTTCAGCCTCCGCCTGCCAGCACCCACCATCCGTCGACGCCCACTTCCCCACCTCCGCGACTCCCGAGGGCTCCGGCCCCACCGCGCTGCCCTCTTCGGGCCGGTCTCGCTGGACCGTCGCTCGGGGGCGGAAAAGAGAGGGGGGTGATGACTAGGGGGGGGTGGATATCATGGCGTGGGCCATGATATTTCCCCAGATTTCATGGCGCCTCTTCTTATTTCATTACGTCCCTGGCCCCCCCGCTGGGCCGCGCACATGCCGCCGGTCATGATTTGCACCCCCCCCTCTTGGACACCCCCCTCTTGGCCGCTCCCGAGTCACCGCCCGTTCGCTCGTTCGCTCGTGTCGTCTGGAGGGACGTTTGGGCTCCCGAGCCCAGGCGCTGCAGGACGTCTCCGTGCTGCAGCAGACGCTGGCGCGCCCGTGCGCGCGCGCGCGAACGGCTGGCTCTGCTGGGTCGGTGGGCGGGCGCTTGGTCCAGGAGGAGGACGAGGGTTACCAGCCTCGAACGTATCCCTATCCCTAAGACTGACACGCCAAAAGGCGATGACAATCTTAGGGATCCGCCCTCAAAAAATATGGGAACCCCTGAGATTGGCATCGTGATGAGGAGGTGCCCAGCATAGGGATGGGGATATGTTCCAGGCTGATATAAGAGGGTTGAGGGTCGAGGAGGATCGGCGGCGAGCGAGGAAGAAGGCCTTCTCGCAGGGCGATGGGGCCTCTCAGAAGGCCTTCCGAGAGGTTCTCTGCGTCCTCGGGGAGGGCGCAGAGACCTGCTCGGGAGGCCCGAGGCCTTCCGATGCCTCTGGGGAGGCCTGCCCCTTCTCACCGGGGGGCGCGCCGCCGAGAGGAGGAGGGGGGCGAGGAGGAGGACGAGATTTGAATAGGAGGAGGGGGAGGAGGAGGAGGAGGAGGAGGAGGAGGAGGAGGAGGAGGAGGAGGAGGAGGAGGAGGGGGAGGGGAGGAGGAGGAGGAGGAGGAGGAGGAGGAGGAGGAGGAGGAGGAGGAGGAGGAGGAGGAGGAGGAGGAGGAGGAGGAGGAGGTGGAGGCCAGCGTAAGCCCGAGACTCATCAACGATATTTAATCAAATCCTCCCTCTAAGCTCCCTCCTTGTCGGCCCCTATAGTGGTGAATCTCAGCTGAGGCAGGTGCCCCGTAGGGAGACAGCTCGAAGATCCTGAAGCGTGCCAACACCCCATTCTTGGGACTCCAGCGCCACGAATCAACTTGGCTGTCACGTCTTGACACCCTGAATCGTGCTAGATCACAATTCCTGGGACTTGAGCGCCGCGAATCAACGTAGTTGTTGTGCCCTGGCAGTCCTGAATCATTCCGGAACACAGAATTTTTAGCCCGTTGACCATGCGTACCCGTGAAGCTTTTGCAAATGTTTGAAACGAATGTGCGGGGAGCTGAGGCGAGAACCACATGTCGAAAAGGAGCCGCCCTAATTCCGCGAAGCCCTTGCCAAAATTTATAACGAGTGTGCGCGGCGCTCAGGCGAGAGCCACATTTTGAAAACCACCCGCCTTCAATCCGTGAAAGTCTTGCAAATGTTGAAAACGAATTAGCGCGGCGCTTCGGCGAGAGCCAGAATCTGCAAGCGGCCCGCCTTCCATCTTTGAGACTTTCGCTAGTTCTTAATATTCAGGATCATAGATGGTAAGGGAGTCGAAACGCCCGGGCCGCCCTCCCGACTGGCTTCGGGGTCCGATAGGGAGGAGTTATCTATAAGCAGAAGGAATGGATGAGGACGAGGTGGAGGTGAAGGTGGCGTGGGATGGAGAGAAGGGGGACGAGGAGGAAGAAGAGGAGGCGGAGGAGGAGGACTATGGGGATCACCAGAGACGTACCATTGCACAGAGAAGGCAGCAACACAATCACAGGGGGCTTACAATGCGTCCTAGCACGGCTCATCTTGCATGCACCGAGTCTACCCTCTGCAATCAAAGCATGCCTGCGTCACAAACTGCCGTCCCAGTGGGAAGTGCCACATTTAAGTGACAGATGCCTAGTGAGCAACACGACTGGACACACATCGCAGCCTGGGCGAGTGATCCGTCTGCTCCAAGCGTAGCGTTAAACATTTCATATAACGACGCACCACAGTAGTGCCGCCATCGCAGCTCACGCACGCAGCGCCGTGTTTAGATAACGAGGCCACAACTAAGGGAGCTGTAGTCGTTGCCCACGCCCCTGGGGGTCCACCGGCTTCGACACCCCTCTCGAGAGATCGGCGATACCATGTGAGCAAGACAAAAAAGCGGGGTCGTCTGCGCCGACATTGGCGCGTAAGCTGCCCGCGTAAGGTTGCGCGTAAGCGCCCTCGCCTCCATGGTGGCGTGCCGCGCGGGCGGCCCGCGTAAGCCACCGCGTAGGTCGCTACGTCATCTCGCGTAAGACCTGCGTGTTGATCGTCGCCCATGTGTTCCCCCAGGGGGCAAAGGAACACAGCTCCACTAGTTATGGCTGGGCGGCCGTTGCGGTGCGAGCGAGGCAGGGGGAAACGGCGGCGAGCAGCGAACAAGAGTCGCCATGAGGAAAGAGATCCTGGCGGGGAAAAGGGTACCTGAGGTTTTTCGTCGTTTTCGGGCTCGCGCACATCCCCGGACTCCGGCGATGCAAAACATGCCCTGGGACGAACGAAGACGTTCCGTGGAAAGCCCCAAGGGTAGAAGACCAACATTCCCCAGGGCCCCCTTCCGTCATGTCAAGGCAAGCGCGAGGCTTGGCGTCGGAGTGCGAGCTGTTTTCGACTGGGGCCTCACCGACGTTTGGAGTCATCGCAGTGGGAGAAAAACGTGTGTCGCCGCGCCGTTTGTTCCGACGCGCGGCCTTGCATCTTGGGGAGGGCGCTGCGGCCACCAGAGCATACGCCACCTCGGGCGCGCTGGGCTCGCCGTGGGGTTTGCCGCGTTGCCGGCATCGTCCGCTCGGGACGCGGGTCAAGGCTCAGCGGCGAGCGAGGGGGGGAAAAGAGAGAAGGAAGAGGCCTTCTCTGAAGGCGGCGGGGCTTCTCAGAAGCCTTCTGGCCTTCTGAGAGGTTTTCTGTGTCTTCGGGGAAGACTTAGAAAACTTCTCAGAAGGCCGGGGGACTTCGAGCGCTCTGAGAAGGTCCGCCCCTTCTCACTTGTCACCTGGGCTCGCCGCCGAAAGACAAACGGCGCAGCGATATGGCAAGGCGAGCACGGGGGGGCAGGAGGAGGAGGTGGAGGAGGAGGAGGGGGAGGAGGAGGAAGA
>CAUYUJ010015328.1:202345-207345 GCA_963575745.1 Prorocentrum cordatum
CCCAAGGTAATGCCCCGCGGCTTTCTCCCAGGTCCACTGGGTACAGGTAACCTGGAGGGCCCGCCAAAGGTAAAACCGAAAGCCCAGGGTGTCCACCTCAAAGGAGAAACCAAACTTGTCGTGCCACTTGCAGGGGGAAGTTTGGGTCATCTGAAGATCAAACAGAGTGGCCACCGTCGCCATCATGGGCCCAGGCACCCGCCTCCAGCGACAGTTGGTGGGGACATTCAAGAGGAGACCAACGCCAGCAACCCAAACATTCTGAACACGCATGCGGTCCTGAGGGCCCAGCTCGCGCCATGTGTCGGCGAAACCGAGGAGCTGTTCGTGCCGCAAGCGGAACAGGGGATCCGAAGTACTCGACACCAAAGCCAAAACGGTAGTCGAACAGGAACCTGGGGTCCACCACCCAGAACATCGGGCCGCTTGGCCCCGCGCGGTTTGCAACTGGCGTGGCGACATGCCCGCCAGTTGATGGCCCCAGGTCCCGACAGACAAAACGCCAGGCTTGTGCAACTTGGACGCCATTCGGCAGATACGTGAAAGAGCGGCCACCTCGTTCGCACGTCGCCGCGCCTCGAGCCTCCGCCGTTGGACCTCAGGGGCCCGCCGCCGCCTTCCAGCCGTCGCGCGCACGATCCCAGATCCCGAGTATTGGACTGACAACGGATTGGAAGTCCCGAGGCCTGAAGGTTATCTGCAAGATGCGCGCCCACGGCCTGCTGAGGAACCTACAGGGGCACCCTTAGTGCCGAGCGCCAGCCTACGCAGCTCGACCTGGTGTGCGAAGCGCGCAGCAGCTGGCAGAAGACGCATCCGGAGCTCGTGCTCCGAGCCAGCCATATGCTGCGCAATGTCGTCGTCGTGCGCGCTAGCGACCACTCTCGAAAGCTCGCCATCGAGTTGGTACTGACAGGCCTCCAAGGCCTCATGAACATAAATCTTGACCCAGGCCATGCTCTGGGAGCAGCCAGGAAGGACCCCCCGACCCGTTTGCATCACGCGGGAAACCTTGTTGTCAACCTTCAACATACGAGGGGAGGTGTAGACCAACATGCCAAGGTACAGCAGATGGGGTGGGCACTTCATCTTAAGGACGAGCCAAGTGAGCAATCTCGGATTGACAGCATCGAAAAACTTATCCAGGCTCCGATGAAGCGCCACAGAGATGGATCCTTCATGGACGGCGCATTCATGGTAGAGCTCACGAATCAGCGTCGCTTTCAGGGCGGACTGTCCGCTGACCGCCGTATCCCAGAACGCGACGTGCTCCGTAGCCCACCTGTCAATGTCAGCCCCCCGAATCTTGGTGTACAAACAGTAGAGGGTGGGGCACTTACAGATTGGTCGCTCATCGGCTTGGGACTTGGGCAGGAGCGCAATGAGACCCGAGGGGGTCTGCCCAGGCCAGACCATCCGTTCCTCGCGCAACGAATACAGTGACGCCAATGCATCCAACGCTTCAGCTGGAAGCTCGGCGACAACGCGAGGCCGCCGCCCGTCGACTCCGACGGCAGTGGTGGCAGAGAACAACTTACAAGCTTGGGTATCTTGAGCAGTGATGCGGGGGGGGGGCTCTTGGACGGCTTCCAACGCAACGCCACGGAGGTCACACATGGCGCCACCTAGCCTCAAAACCTCCTCGGGGGAGACCTGTCAAAAGCTCCCCCCACAGCTGAGCCCGATGATCCATCACTTCTTCAGGCAATTATTCGACTCCTCCTGGGGCTGAAAAATCCAGCCACACTCTTATTGCCACGTTTCAGCCAAGAGAGAACCCCTTTAGCCCCGTGCGGTATAGCGCGGATGAGCCAGTCCTTAGGCCTTTACTTGCAGCAGCCTAGGCTTCAGCCCACGCCCGCTTTAAGACCTCAGAGGTGATCTCTACAAGGCAATCGACCTCATCCAGACCAGCCACGGCCTGTTAGGAAACGTGATTGGCTCACCATGGGACAGGCTGAGCGGCAGGCAAAACGGACGAGAATTCGCCAACCCGAGAGACCATGTCCATGATCAAGCCGTTGACGCGGCACTCGGTGGAGTCTCGCCGAAGAAGAGTGCGCAGCTCAGACAGCTTGGCCGAGAATCCCGACCAGAAAGCCAATGTCGGACTGCGATCGGCTGTTCCCATTCCTCCCCTGTGAGTGATGGTCGACGTGACACGCTGACGAGCAGCCCCTCTCCCCCCACACTTCCTATCATAGTCATGGATCGCGGCGCAAGCACGAGAGAGAAACATGCGTTCGGTAGCACGGGACCACAGGGAATATTGTACAGATACTCCGGATGTCGTAATAAAAGGGAGGGGGTCCGGACCCTCCAAGACAAGCCATTTCAGACCTCCCCCGTGGGAGAACCCTCCAGAACATCGTCCCCAGACCCCCCAGGCCCTCCAGGATAGCCTGGAAGAGACCCCCCCCCGAAATGAGACCCCCCTCCCTTTATTTACGACATCTGGAGTACCTGCTCATCCGGGTGCTCGAGTGCACGAGGGATGCGGTGCGCCTCGGCTCCTCATCGGTTGCGCTCAGCTCCTGCATAAGGAAGATCAGATCTACGGCGCACTTGATTAGTGAATGTAATTGGGTTTCAGGGTTTTAACAAATGGTCGCAGCCACGCAGAGGGCGTGCGTAGCGACGCCCCAAATGCTCGGTCTCCAGTACTTCTACGTGGCGGCGCCCCCGCAGGCACGCAGAGGGCACGCGTGGCGACGGGGGCGTCGCCACGCAGAGCTTCTAAAGACCAAATAAGTTGAAAACCAATTGTTTCCACTACCAAAGTACTGGAATGTCTTGTGGGCGGATGCGACGGCGTAACTTCTGGGCCAGCGCGCGATGCGCCCGTCGGATCATGAGGCACCGATGGGCTTTGAAGGGCGACGGCTCGAGTGCGCCAGCTTGCACGAAGGGGGCCAACTCCTGGGAGACCAACGCGTAGTCGATCATGGTGCCAGACCCTTTGTGAACAGGTAAAGTCAATCCCCATGGGCGCCATAACTGTAGCATGGACCGACTGAGAATACCCGGAGCGCCACGTTGTTTCCACATCCATATTCAAGTCACCAACCGACATCCAGGGAATCCCGAGAGAGCGCGAACAAACCCGGCGAGACCCGGCATTTCGGGCAGGTTTTCCCCCGCGACTCCCAGGCACGATACAACATAGCATATTCCACTCGCTAGGGCAGCCTTCTGAGTTTTCATCTCGAGAAACATCCAGCCAGGCCCCGACCCGATATCGGCAACGTCGCCCACATGGGCCAACAACCGCTTAACGCACAGGCTCTTACTGACAGCGATCCCAAAACCCCCGTGCGTCCCGCCCCCCCCCCCGTAGGTGCTCCTGCCTGCCGATGGGGCCTCCAGCCCATCGCAGCTATCTCGCGCTTGGCAACAGGCGGTGCATGCTGCTGCAATCGATGTTCACAAAACAAGAATGGCTCTGACCTCGGACGCAGAATCCTTGGCAACCTTCCGTCATAGGACAAACAACCAGTCGAACACCTTTCTCCTGCTGCTCAGTGGCACATCGGGGGAAGGAGGGACGGTCTCGCTTCAGGTCAGCACAGGCGAGAGTGGCGGTGTTAAAGAGGCTGTCCTCTTGGCACGGGCCCAGAGACACCTTGCCTAAGCAACTCGACAAACTGCGCGTTGATCTGCTCCATGGTGGTGCGCGGGCACTTGGCGGTGCGGTTCGTCGCACGGGCGAGGATGAGGGGCTCCAACCGACCTTGATCGTCAACGCTGAGGATCTGCTCCTGGCCTCGCTTCCGAAGTGTACGACGTTCACCGTCGCCAGCTGCTGCGTCGCTGTCTCCTGCATCGCTGCCAGCGTCGCTGCCAGCATCACCTGCGCGCTGGATGGTAGCCGGCATGGCCGCGAAAGCTGCCCACAGGCCTGCGGGCATGCCGTGCTCGCGGGCCCAGGCCGCGGTCTCCTCGGCGGACATGGTGGCGAAGCTGGGCGGGTCGACCGCCGTGGGGGCAGGCTCGGCCGCTGCGCCACCGGGCCCGCCAGCACCGCCTGGGAGGTCGCCGGGCGCCGCAGGAGCCGCACCGCCGACGGGGCGTGCTGGCTCGGCCGCCGCGCGCGCGGCAGCGGGGGGCGCAGCACGCGGCTCGCGCCGGCGCGCGGCCTCGGCAGTTGCCTCAGCCGCCTTCGCAGCCTTCCAGACCTCAGGGTTGAAGGCTTGCATATCACGGTCTGCGTCACGCTGGGCACGCTGGGCCCTGACCTGCGCCTCCTCGGCCTCCCGCAACGCCTCGCGAGCTTGATCGAGCTGGTCTTGGAGCGCGTCTGCTCGACCTCTTGGCGCGCCAATCGAACCTATCGAGCAGCATCTTCCACGACCGTGGCCAAGCGAGTCCGTTCGATGTGCGCGGCCGTATCCAGCTGCGCAGGCGTGATCGCCACCACGGGGGGCGCAGGCTGCGCCGCCAGGTCGCCCAAGGACTCACGGAACTCATGCCGCGCCGCCAGCAGGGTGGCCGCGGCAGCACGCAGCTGCTCGTCATGCTGGTCACCAGCAGGGGCGGCGGGAGCGGCGGCAGATCCACGTCCACCACCATCCGAGTCGCCACGCACCGCGTAGGCCCCGCACTTTGAGCACGCATCGTTCCCACGACTCGCATACCCTCAATGGCTACACGATGCGCACGCATGATCTGGCGTCTGCTTGCGCCGGCGGCGCCACTCACCTTGCTTGTCCCGCTGCTCAGGCTGAAGCGCCCAGCTCCCAGGCCGGCCCCGAGAACTGCCAGTCCGCTGACCGGCAGCCCCGCGGCGCCGTGGCGGAGTGGGTGGTATGACCACGGACGAGCACGACAGGAACGAGTCTCGTCACGAAAGTGGAGCGCTCTGCTGCGACTCGACAGCAGGCTACGGACGCCCCAAAGTTAATCGCTGATTCGCAGGCGCCCATAGCCTTTCACAACGTTTGGCCTTGAGCCAAAATGGCTACGGGAAGAGGAGGAGGAGTTGGAGGAGGAGGAGGAGGAGG
>CAUYUJ010015328.1:217345-259345 GCA_963575745.1 Prorocentrum cordatum
ACGACGCGAACCTGCCGTAGGCAGCTGCTGGGAACCAGGACTGGCCCCAGGTGCGCGACGCCAGTGCGAAGTGCGCCACGCGTGCCAGGGGCGCCACGCGCGCTAAGCACCCTTGGGGCCCCAGCGTGCCAAGCACGCCTGGTGCGCCAGATGCGGCACGTGCTCCGAGTGCGCCGGGTGTGCCGCACACTCCAGCCGCGCTAGGTGCGCCACGTTCGGGGCACGAGCACAGGGCGTCAGGTGCGCCTGCGCGCGTGACAGAGCACATCGGGAAACATGTCGGCCCCCACCATCCTTGTCGAAACCAAATGCCCATCATTGTGTCTGGTGAGCCTGCGCACAGCAGGCCATACGCCACCACCCCCGCTGTCCCTGGCAAAAACCATTTGCCAGTGATCGCGGGGTGGCCGCGCACTATCCAGATTTAGCCGCGGGGTGCATTTTGTTTTGGTTTTTTGGGGATGGTCGCCCAGCGCACAACAGGGAATATGCTGACACCCCCGCCGACCCGGTCAACAACCATGCAAAGTGCTCGCGGGCCTCGCGAACATGACTCAAGATTTTGCCCCCCAACTTGTACCTTGCATTGTTTTTTTGACAGGCATGGGGGTGGCCGCGCATGCTCCAACTGTGGAGGCAGAGTGCGTTTTGTATTGTTTGTCGGCCGGGTGGGGGAGGGGGTGTATACTATGAGGGAACAGTGGTCAAGACCCCCCCGATATAGCAAGTCGTTTAGCTCATTCCCACCTGCCCTCCACACACAGAAATAACACCCGAGCCTGAGCATGTTCAGCGGCCGTCTTTGGATGGACAGCTACTGGGAACCAGGACTGGCCCCAGGTGCGCGACGCCAGTGCGAAGTGCGCCACGCGTGCCAGGGGCGCCACGCGCGTTCAGCACCCTTGGGGCCCCAGCGCGCCAAGCACGCCTGGTGCGCCAGATGCGGCACGTGCTCCGATTGCGCCAGGTGTGCCGCACACTCCAGCCGCGCCAGGTGCGCCACGTTCGGGGCACGAACACAGGGCGTCAGGTGCGCCTGCGCGCGTGACAGAGCACATCGGGAAACATGTCGGCCCCCACCATCCTTGTCGAAACCAAATGCCCATCATTGTGTCTGGTGAGCCTGCGCACAGCAGGCCATACGCCACCACCCCCGCCGTCCCTGGCAAAAACCATTTGCCAGTGATCGCGGGGTGGCCGCGCACCATCCAGATTTAGCCACGAGGTGCATTTTGTTTTGTTTTTGTTGGGGGTGGTAGCCCTGCGCGCAGCAGGGGATATGCTGACACCCCCGCCGTCTTTTTCAAAAACCATACAAAGTGCTCGCGGGCCTCGCGAACACGACTCAAGATTTTGCCCCCCAAATTCTACTTTGCATTATTTTTTGTCAAGGATGGTGGTGGGGGGTCTGACACCCCCGCCGTCCCTGTCAAAAACCACTCGACAGTGATCGCGGGATGGCCGCGCACTGTTCAGATTGAGCCGCGAGGTGCGTTTCTTGTGCCAGGGATGGTAACCCTGCGCGCAGCAGGCCATATGCTGACCCCCTTCTTCCCTGTAAAAAAACTGTACAAAGTGCTCGCGGGCCTCAGGAGCATGACTCCAGAAATTGCCCCAAATTGTTCTTCGCATTTTTTGAGGAATGGTGGGGGGGGCCGCATCGAGATGGTTGCGCGTGCTCCGAATTTGGAGGCAGACTGTGTGTTCGTGCTGTTTGTGATAAGGATTCTCGGGGCGTGTGATCATGGGGTCCTCGTTCCGGGTCGGCTGCCGGTCGCCTGGGGAAAAAGGGGTGCATCTTATTGGGGAGCAGTGATCAGGCGCCGCGAGCCGTGTCCCTCGCTCCCACCCGCCGTCCAAGGACACGAGTAGCACCCAGGTCTGAGCACAGGCAGGGGCCACCACCGGCAACCATCGGGAACCAAAGCAGACGCCAGCCATGTGCGCGCTGGCCGCGAGGTGCGCCGTGCGTGCCCGGTGCGCCACGCTGGCAGCTCCGTGCGAAAAACCCATGCGCAGTGACGACGGGTGTGCGAGCGAATTCTGTATTGCGTGTGGGCGTCCACCCGCAATCTTGTGCACTTTGTTTTGGACCAGGATGATCGGCCTGTGCACCGCAGGCAGTGTGTCGCCCTCTCCCGCGGTCCCTGGCGGAGTCGACTTGGCTGGCACTTTTTATGTGGAAAAAGAAAGGGGTGGTGGGCCTGCACGCAGCAGGCAAGCTGCCGGCCCCCCGCCCTCCCAGTCAAAAACTGATGCAAAGTGAGCACGGGGCGTCCGCGCGCGATCCAGAGCGAACTTTGTGCTGTCTTTTGTCCAGGATGGCGTGGGGGGGGCTGGCACTGCACACAGCAGGCAACATGGCAGCAACCCCGCGGTCCTTCTCAAGTGATCGCGGGGCGCCCGCGCACGATCCAGATTCTGGTGCAGAGCGCATGTCGCATTGTTTTTCTGCAAGAGATGGTGGAGGGGTGTTGGCACTGCGCGCAGCAGGTGATCTGCCGGCACCCCCGCCAACCGTGTAAAAAACGCAATGCAAAGTGATCGCGGGCCGTCCGCGCATGCAACACTTGGATGCGAGACATCCCGCTCCCAGAATTCTGATGCGCTCCGATGTTGTTCTATCGCGTCGACGATGTATCGTCGATGCATCGGCGATGCGGCGCGATCCTCGAACCCCATCTACTCCGACCCCAACTAGGAGGACTCTAGAAATCTGGTGAGACATCATGGCCCCCACCTCTAGAAGTCACCCCCCTCTTCCAGGGCTCCTAACTTCGCGCTGCGCGTTGCGCGAAGCGTGGAGCGCGGACAACCTCGCGCTCTCGCGCCGCCCCCCCAGGGGAGAAGCGAAGAGCAGGACGAGGAGGAATCGGAGCCGAACCGCGGAGCTTGAAGAGCGAAAAACTTCGCGTCCTCCTGGGCGCCCTTGCATCACGCCCCCCTGGCCGGGCGGGAAGGTGCCCGTATCCGACGCTCCGCGAGGCCCTGAGGGGCAGGCCTCCATCTGCGACCACGTGCGAAGCCTCCGGTCGGGAACTTATGTATGGATGGCGTGTCGCTCCGTCGGCGGAGGCTGAGTCTATACGCGCCGGTCGTTGAAGGGAGGTAGTTTTGGGCATCCAGATCCCAATGTGCTTCAGGCGCCTTCCTACTTCAAGGGTTCAGCGGTTCTCCCTCTTCCCTCCTCTTCCGGAGGTGGGCGGAAACCCAACCTACTTCCAGCGCCTTCTTGCTTCATGTTTCTGCCCACTTCTTCCAACCGACGGGTACAGAGTAAGGCCACACGGAGTGCTCGGTTTCCGTACGGACTTGCTCCGTCTGGGCTTCGCCTCCGCTGTTCTACGGGACTGCGCGTCGTCACCTCGCCGCGGTGGCAGAGCAGATTTGCACCCGACTTTTTTTTTGAGGCCGTGCTTCACGCGACAAACTCGGCGCGCGCCTGGTGTCCAGAGGGTGCGCTAGGGGCGACCAGGGCAGCGCCCGCCAGGAGCACTGGGACGGACGCCCAGGCCGGCCCAGGAGAGCGCCGAGAGCGGCGCCCAGGACAGCGCCATTGAAGTTGCCCGGAGTATCGCGCAGGCTTTGTCTCAGAGGAGCGCCCGAAAGAACGCCTGGAAACGCGCCCAGAAGCGACCGATTTCGCGTCCGATTTCGCGACCGATTTCGTGCCCGATTTTTTCGTCTCGATTGAGCATCAAAATAGATCAGACGCAACTCGGATTGAGAATCGGACAAACAATCGGGCGCAATATCGGACCCAAATCGGACCCAACTCGGACGCAACATCGGGCGCAAATGGCGTCGAAGTTCTCTGCGCGGATGAGGCAGCGCATCGCGGCGCGCCTTCGCGAGGTCTGGTCGAGCGAAGAATTGGGAACTCACGCGCGCACTTCGGCGTTAGAGTTCAGCGTTGTGTCGGATGGCAAGTGGTGGTCTCGGGTTCTGTCGAAGTCGGACCAGGTCGATCAAGGAATCACCGCCTCTGCGGACCTTTTTCAGGTCTCCGCCAGTTCGGGCCCGCCTCGCCTCGGCGCGGCACGCTATCCATCTCCCAGTCCACAGGCTCCGACGCCCCGAGCCTTTCCGAGCCCCCCGCCCCGCGGAGCGGAGCGACACGCTATCCGCTCGCAAGGCATAGCGTGTCGCTGGGGACGTCGCCGCGGCACGCTAAGCAGGAGTTCCCGCCTGTGTACGCCTGCTGGTGCCATCGACGCTGGGGTGGTTGGCACCCACACAGGGGTCCACGTGGCTGCAGGCATCCTTCGGATTCTGAACCCTAGCCAGCGTTTCGGGAATCTGACCCGCAGGGGTAGGGTACACACGTGGTCACTTACTGGGCATCGCTCGGACGTGTGCATTTGTTCTCGGCGAGAACCATCGAGGACCATCCTGTACCATCGAGCAAACAAAAACACGCACGGAACCGAAACATGCACGGGAAGTGGACGTCCGAGCGACGGCAAGCTTGTCCCAGCAGCACGTGGGGGCCGCCCGCGCTTCACCCGCGGGGCCCACGGGCAGCCCTCCCCTCTGGAATTTTGTTGTTTCGTCTCTTCGGCGTGTCGCCTCGGGGCCCGGGGTTCGGGGGGGGCATGGGGGGAAGGGGGGTTTCTCAGACCGCTCCCAGAGCACCCCGGAGGGGCCGCGGAGCTCCAGACTGCCCCGAGGGACTTCGACAGACCCCTCCTAAAGACAGCCCAGACAGCCCCACCGTGGCCCCAGATGGGCTCCCGACCAGCAATGCACAGCCCAAGAGGCCAAGATGCCTCCGAGAGGCCTCAAGAGACCCCCGAGAGGCGTCCCGAGAGAGGCCGAAGAGGCTCAACTCATTGATTTTCATTGGCTGTTTTTTATATGGTTTTCGGTGCCTCGCGTTTTCGGCCCTCCGACGCTCCACGACAGCCGACGACGCCCCCAAGACTGCCCCAAGACCGCCGAAAAAGGCCCCCAGCAGAGCCCCATGACTGCCCCAGGGTGCTCGAAAATTGCCCGGGACGGGCCGAGCACCAGGACAGGCCCAAGCTGGGCCCTGGAGCGGGAGACCCCAATGCGCTCCAAGACGGCCCTGATGGCTCCAACGTGGCCCCAGATGGGCCCAACACGGCCAATACACAGCCCAAAGAGCTCCGAGAGGCGTCTCGAGAGAGCCCGAAGAGGCCCATATCCTTGATTGTCGGTTGTTTCTTCGCATGTTTAACGCTTTCTCGAGTTCTCGAGCTTCCAACGCTCGAACACGGCCGAAGACGCCGCCAAAATCGCCCCGCGACCGCCGAAAAGGCTCCGAAAAGCTCCAAGGCGGCCCAGGAGAACTTGACGGCTGCCCAAGAGCAGCCCAAGACTGCCCAAGAGAGCGCCAGGACAGGCCCAAGCTGGGCCACAGAGCGGCAGCGGGAGGCCTAAGAGGCTAAGAGGCCTGCAAGAGGGCTCCAGAGAGCTCCGAGAGACGCCCCGAGAGAGCCAAAAGAGGCCCACATTATGAATACGCATCGGTTGGTTCGATGTTTTTCGTCGATGCTTTTCGATTTTTCGCGTTCTCGAGCTTCCAATGCTCGAAGTCAGCCACAGACGCCCCCAAGACCGCCCCGAAACCGCCGAAGAGGCACCCAAAGGAGCCCCAAGACGGCCCCAGGGAACCCGAAAATAGTCCAGGAGGAGCCCCAGGCGGCCCAAGAGAGCCCCAGGACAGGCCCAGGCTGGGCCACAGAGCGGGAGCGGGAGGCCCCAGAGCGCTCCAAGACGGCCCAGATGGCCCGGGCCTCCTCACTCCGTCGCTCGTTCCCTCCTGCCCTCTTCCCTTGCCTCCACTCCCTCCTCTCCCCTCTTCCTCCCCTCACCCCTCAGCTTTCGTGCTCCTCCCTCCTTTCCTGGGACGGCCCCGCCAGAGCGCCAGACAGGCCCCGCCACAGCGAGCGGGGCATCGCTATACCTATCATTTCACAAGTTGCTTCCCCCCACCCACCCCTCAAGGGCGGCCTGGGCATAGCGAGAGCCTTCTGACTGCGCGTTTCTTTGCGTCGATGGCATGGGCCCGAGAACGCTGGAAATCGTTGTCGTGACCACACCGGGGCTTACAGCGGCACTCGTGCCTCACCTGCGACTAAAACTTAGGCTCGCGCGTAGCGCCTGCGTGGTTCTAGTATATAAATATAAAAAGAGAGAGGGAGAGAGAGAGAGAGATTCTGGCCCCCGGTTTACAACAACAGTGGTTCCCGCTTGATATGTCCCACCAAAGTATTCCCACATCGCGCTCTCGCGCGAGACGTTCTCACAATGTATACAGGACTCGTACTCTCGCGTGGGACTTTCTCGCATACTATTCGGACGACACGCCTTCGACACTCAGGAATCACGATCTCGCTGTGGATCTCCTCGCGATTTATTTGGGAAGCGCGCTATCGCTCGAGACTTCTTCTCGACCCCTGGTCGACCTGGCCGCCTGGGCCCGTTTTCCCGACCCGCCCGTCAGGGTTTAGTGTCCCTTCCTTCCAACCGTCCTCTCTTCCCCTGCCTTAAGGGCTGCGCGAAATACGCGTTGCAGGTAATATATATATATATATATATATATATGCCCTCAAGGGGGCACGATCGAAGACGAAGAGGGCTGGCACCGAAGGTTTGGGGTATACGTTGAGTGTTCCGCGAGCAGGTCGGAGCGAACAGTCTCAGGTGATTGTTGTTGTTGCTGCTGTTGTTGATGTTGCTGTTGCTGTTGCTGTTGCTATTGCTGCTGTGTTGTTGTTGTTGTTGTTGTTGTTGTTGTTGTTGTTGCTGCTGCTGCTGTTGTTGTTGTTGTTGTTGTTGTTGTTGTTGTTGTTGTTGTTGTTGATTTTACATTTTTGAAGAACGATTATTGCTGACCCCCCCTCTGGGGCACATGGTGCTTTTCAATTGAAGCGCCCTGCCCGAGGCTCGCACATTGATTGAATCAGCGAAAGTACTGGGTCGCAGATTTCTGTTGTTGGCCCCCGGGTTACAACAGCGGCTCCCGCCTGATACTCCTTCTTCATAATGTATTCCCAAATCGCGCTCTCGCGGTGGATTTCGTCATACATTATGCAGGAATCGCGCTCTCGCGTGGGACTCCTCGCAATTCATTCAGACGCAGCGCCCTTTACACTCAGGAATCACGCTCTCACTTTGGAGCTCCCCGCGATTTATTTGGGAATCGCGCTATCGCTCGAGACTTCCTCGCGATTCATGCAGGACGCACGCGTCAGCAAGCCGCCTGCTCGACCAGGCCGCCTGGGCCCGCCTTCCCGACCCGTCCGTTAGGGTCTACCCGCCCGATTTGCCCGTCTGGTTCTGCCACGTGTTTTCTGCTCCTAGCCCCCCTCCTGCTTCTCCCTCTCTCTCTTGCTTCATCCTCCTCCTTCCCCCCTGTTCCTTCCTTCCAACCGTCCTCTCGTCCATTGCCTCAGGAGCTACACAAACTACACGTTGCAGGTAAGATATATAAACACACACATACATACACACACATACATACATACATACATACATACATACATACATACATACATACATACATACATACATACATACATACATGCACACAGTTCGAACGGGGTACGATTGAAGACGAAGAAGGCGGGTATCGATGGTTTGGCATATACGTGTTGAATGGCACGCGAGCCGATTAGAGTGAACGGTCTTGAGCTGATTGTTGTTGTTATTGATGTTGCTGTTGCTGCTGCTGTTGCCGTTCCTGTTGCTGTTGCTGTTGTTGTTGTTGTTTTTGTTGTTGTTGTTGTTGGTGTTGTTGTTGTTGTTGTTGTTGTTGTTGTTGTTGTTGTTGTTTTTGTTGTTGCTGTTGTTGTCGTTGTTGTTGTTTGTTGTCGTCGTTCCGCCCGCGACCGGGCCTTCGACCCACCCGCGACCCACCCGCAACCCACCCGCGACCCACCCGCGACCCACCCGCGACCCACCCGCAACCTACCCGCGACCAACCCGCGACCCACCCCGCGACCCACCCGCGACCCATTCGCGACCCACCCGAGACCCACTCCCCGACACGCCCGCGACCCGCCCGCGACCCACCCGCGACCCACCGCGCGACCCGCCCGCGACCCGCCCGCGACCCACCCGCGACCCGCCCGCGACCCGCCCGCGACCCACCCGCGACCCACCCCGCGACCCACCCGCGACTCAAGCGCGACCCACCCGCGACCCACACGCAACCCACCCGCGACCCACCCCGCGTCCCACCCGCGACTCAAGCGCGACCCGCCCGCGATACACACGCAACCCACCCGCGACCCACCCCGCGACCCACCCGCGACTCAAGCGCGACCCGCCCGCGATACACCCCGGGACCCGCCCGCGACCCGCCCGCGACCCACCCACGACCCACCCGCGACTCGCCCGAGATCCACCCGCGACCGAACTCCGCGCCCGCCCCCTCATTCTTATCCGCAATTGCAGGGTGTTGCATCGTTTTGTCTTTGGGTGCCTCCTGCGATGATGCAAGTCTGCAAGCCACCCGCGCTATCTCCGCACAACCCGCTGACATTGCAAGCGTTGGCGCGATCAGTTATCAAGCAAGGCGCTTGTACCACCGTGCCTTCGTTTCGACGGTGCGAGGATGGGGAGTTGTTGTTAAGGAGGGCTGAAGGGTAAGGTGAACGGGGAAAACGGAGAAGGAATAATAGGAAAGGGAGGATCAGACAGAGGATTTGGAAACGGATCAGCAGGATGAGGATGAGGAGGCCGTTGAGAAGAAAGAGGGGTGATGACGCCTAATGAGGATAGGGAGGTGAGGAGGAGGAGAATGAGGAGGGAGAAACTGAGGATGAGGATACGCATGATGAGAGTGGAGGGGAAGGGGAACATGGAATCACATGAGAAGGGCGAAAGGGAGGAGGACGAGCAGGTGTATGAGGAGCAGGGGGAGAAGGTGGAGGTAGAGGATGGGAAGGGGAACGTAGGGAGGACCAGGACAATGATAGGGGCCCGGAAGGGCAGGGATGGTGGTGCCGATTGGGGGAGGGCTCGTCTGGGATGGGCTGAAGTAGCTGCGGTCTCCTCCTGCTCTTCCCCCTCTCAGCGCTGTCCATGCCTCGCCACTAGTCGCACACGCGGGATTACCCGCGGCACTCGCTGACAAAGGACATGCCCGCCCAATGTGCGCCTGGGCGCTTCTGGGTGCTGCCGCCGAGCGTCCGGATGTTGTAACAATTTGCCGCCTTGGACACACGTGGACAAAATGCTTGCCAGCGCTGATCCCCAATAGTGAGCTATTCGCATCGAGATGTGTACGCTACGGTCGGGAACGGTTGGATAGCGTGCCGCTCCGCCAGTTCTGGTCCTTCGCGCTTCGGCGGGACACGCTATCCGCTTCCGGTCCTCCTCCTCCTCCTCCTCCTCCTCCTCCCTCCTCCTCCCTCCTCCTCCTCCTCCTCCTCTTCTCCTCTTCTCCTCTTCTCCTCCTCCTCCCCCTCCTCCTCCTCCTCCTCCTCCTCCTCCTCCTCCTCCTCCTCCTCCTCCTCCTCCTCCCTCCTCCCTGGTCCCTGGCCGTCGACGCCCCGAGCTCTTCCGAGCCCGCCGCCCCGCGCAGCGGAGCGGCGCGCCCTCCGCTCGCGCGTGGGCGTCGGGAGTCGCTGGGGCTGCCGCTGCGACGCTGAGCAGACGTTCCCGACAATGTGTGAGGAGGGAGGAGGAGGAGGCGGAGGAGGAGGAGGGAGGAGTCTCGACGCCTCCCCTGGACCTGCTTTTCATCATGAGCAGGTGTTTACGGTAAGGGCCACAAGAGGCAGAGCATTGCCAATAAGCATCCCGTGGTGTTTGCTCGACGACGCGAGGGGGTCTGGGCCGAACCCCCAAACTGGTGTCGTCTCTTGGGGGCGCACTTCTTACTTCTGCCACCTTCCGCCGCCCTTCCGCCGGCTTCCGCCGGCGGAGGCGGCCTCGTTATACTTCCGCCGGCCTTCCGCCGCCCTTCCGCGTCCTTCCGCGGAGGAAGAGCTGACAAATCGAGAGAGGTAGAGAGAGGCCATGCAGTCTCCCTTTGTGGAATAGTTGCGGAGGGAGAGGGGATATTCACAATAAAGTAGACAATCAATTAGGTTGAACGAGAGCAGGAGGGGATGAGTAATAACCACCTGCCATCAGCATGACATGATGTTGGTATGTGCGTGTGTCAGTCTATGTCAACGACTGTGTTGCCCAAGCTTCCTGCCGTCAACGAGCACTCCAGCAATACATAGTATTCTGGCTAGAAATCACGAATTCCATATTGTATGTCTCTCTTTGTTTTGATGTATTATGTCCCACATACGTTTATGCATATTTTTGTATATATACATACTCAATGTCAATATCCCCCTCTCTCTCACCGCTGGGGTAAGACCTACACCAGTGTCAACATGGCAAGCATGGTGTCAACTGCCATCGCCCGCAAGCGTGCGATATGATTTCCCTCAGCATCGACGCCTCTGTAGCTGAGGATGCCTACGCGGCCTGTAGCACGGCTATCCTGCACAGGCAACGGTACAGGTCTCTTACTGTGTTCAGAGTTGCACTCGTTCTCCCCATACCAATTATGCGCGTATGCGTTTAGGAGTCCCTGACGCTCAACCCAATGTGAGCATCACTCATCACTCCTCGTTCTTCGCTTTGCTCAGTTCTTGCTCTCTCTCTCTCTCTCCCTCTCTCTATTTCACTCGCTCTCTCTCTTTCTCGATACACATATATATATACATAGAGATACGTGTATATATATATATATACACATATTTCCCAGTGCTGGAACTTTCTCTGCATCTATATATATATAGGTGTTTATATGTATATGTATATATATGTATATATGTATCTGCCGCTTTCTCTCTTCTCAGTGCCGGCACTTTGTTTCCTGGAGATGGCATTTTTTTGCCATCTCTACCAGAAGCCCCAGATTTCGTGGGTGAACGTCCAGTTGTGCAATGTTGTTCGGGCTCCTGAGGGCTTTTTACAGTCAGTCGGATTACCTATCGGTCGTTGAAAGTAGGTATTTTGGAGCTCCCAGACTCTAATCTACTTTAAGCGCTTTCCTACTTCAGTGATCGAGTGGCTTCACCTTTTCCGTCCTCTTTAGGGGGCGGGCAGACACCCAATTTTTTTTCAACGCCTTCTTACTTCATGTTTATAATTACTTCGTCCGACTGATGGGTACTATCTGAAGGCCTCGATCGTTCAGGGTCAAGCGATCCGCGCGGTGGCAGAAACGAGCGCCAACTCATCCCGACGTGACTCCGCCCAGAACCGGCTGACGTCGGACGATCCGCGCGATTTGAAGGTCGCGATCCTTCAGTGGGTCGGCTGCTCCGCCCGGTGGCAGACACCAACGCCGACGCCATCGCGACACGACCCCGCCGTAAGCGCGGAAGCCTCACGGGGCTTCTGGAGGTGTCTGGAAGCCTCTGGAGGTCTCCAGGTGTGCTCGGAGGTCTGCGGAGGTCCTCATTCTCTCCAGGGTCCCCAGAAGAAGGGCCAGAAACGTCCAACAACCGCCGCGATGTTCCTCTGCTCGGACGGGGCTAGGACGAGGATCAATCTTTACCAGAGCGTTCCAGATCGCTCTCAGAGCGTTCCAGAACGCTCTGAGAAGGCCGCGGCGCCCGAGGCATCCTCCAGAGCCGCCAGATCTCCGAGGCTCTCGATTTGTCCTCACCCGAGTTTGTCCTCGACCTGGCTCCGCCTCCTCTCCCTCCTGCCTGAGCAGCCCTTTCCCGGCAGAGGCCACCCTGGGCACGAGCTGCGTGAGGGAGGCCGTGAAGCTGCCGCCGCTCGTCGACAGGCGGGCCCCGCCGCCCGCGTGCCTGCGGCCGTGGCCAGGCGGGGGGGCCTCTCCGCTGACGTGTCTCCACGGGTCCGGGCACAGAACAAAAATCGGGAGCCTTGAGACGGGGGTCAATGCAAACAGGGGTCAGCCAGGGCGCCAGATCTTGCAGGATCCTGCAGGGCCAGGGTCGCATTGACCCGGGTTTGGGTGCAGGATCCGGCAGGATCTTGCAGGACCCCTCGTATTGGCCCGGGTTTGGGCGCAGGATCTTGCAGGATCTTGCAGGATTCTGCAAGGCTTGACTGACCCGGGTCTGGATTGACCCGGGTCAGAATGTCCCCGAAAAAAATCGAGTGGGGGATCGACCGCAGAGCTGATCTACCCCAAGATTGACCTTTCCGTCAAGTCCACGAAAAAATAATCTTGTGCTCCTCAGATCTGCGGAGGCGTCTATGCATTGTTTCGTAGATCCGGCGGGAAAAAAAAACACAAATGCTGGGGTGAAGCAGTTCTGTGGTCGATCCCCTACTCGAGCAAATAATCTCAACCACAACTGGGTGGATTGTTCGGGAGGGCCCCTCGGGGGAGAACCCACCGACCTCGACATGAGCATTTTGGGGCTGTGGTTGTGGTCGATTTGACCGTCCTTGGACGCCTCATCGACCACATCCAGTACGAAGCTGGTTTCGGTGTTCCGACAACCTTGGCATCCGCAAGACATCCCCCAGGGTGTATCCTCGACGTGGTTGAGGTCGCTTTCTGTCCCCGCATCCGCGGATCTGTCTTCATGACGACTTGGGTCCTCACGCGGGTTCGCCCGTGCGACTTTGGTTCGTGCGGCGATCTTGTGTTGATGGCGGTATTATGTTTCACGCTGTGGCCCCGGGTGTGTTGAGGTGATATCTTGCCGCATCCTCTCTCCTTCGGTGACGCACACTCGCTCTCGTGGCTCGTGGATGGGCAGTCGGGGTGGCCCTGCTCGTCAAGCGGTCGCCTCGTCGTCCCCCTTCCTCTCTGTGGCCTCTCCGGCCTCCCCCCCGTCGTCCCCCCGCTGCCCTCTGCGGGCCGGGGCCCCCGTGCGCGGAGTGCGCGCCGCAGCGCCACGTGCACTGGAGAGGGCCCCTGCGACGTGCCGTTCCGGCCTCGGAGCAAATTGGCGAACACATGCCACATTCATCCGTCCACGCCTCCCCTTCCCGTTCAGAGTTTGCGGTGGGTCTGATGGGATGCACTTCGACCGCCGTCTCCCCCGCGCGTGCCAGCATTGAGTTTGGGGGGGGAGGGGGAGTGTCCAGTAATCGTTTCCCTCTACCGTTCGTGCCCGATCTGGAGGAGGAGGAGGAGGAGGAGGAGGAGGAGGAGGAGGAAGAGGAGGAGGAGGAGGAGGAGGAGGAGGAGGAGGAGGAGGAGGAGGAGGAGGGGGGAGGAGGAGGAGGAGGCGTTCGTGCCCGATGCGGGGAGCAGCCCGCGTCCGCTCCGATTTCTGCGGCTCGGCGATGCGGTGCCCTCGCTCGTTGCCGCGCTGCTCCTCGCGACACGCCGTGTCCCCCGGGCTGCTGCCGCCCGCGCAGTTTCCACCCCCCTGTCTGCTCCGCCAGCCGCCTCCTGCGGCGCCATCGTCAGGAGGGGAGGCACACAGACGCAGTCAACCGCCGATTCCCAGGAAGATATGGGAAACTATGGGAGGTGTGGGGGCAGACGACTACCCAGAAAGCAGCTGAAAGTATGGGGAATCCTGGGATGTGTGTGTGCATTTATTAGTGTGTCCCTGGGCCCCTTCATCATCCTGCTGCGCCATCATGCTCTCTTGCACCACTCTCTCTCTGTCACGTTTGCCCTTTGCCACAGCCCGAGCCACGGCGAGGGCGACGTGGATCGCTGCGAAGATGCTGAACATTTACAAGGAGTGCCGACGTCAGAAACCGGCATTGCGATCTGTCAAGTTTCAAGGCGCGTCGTCAGCTCGTCAGCAGGACACATCTAATGGCAGCACTGCTCGGTTCCAAGCAATTTCATGCACCCGAGGTTGAGCATGAAACATTGCTCCTCCGACAGGTGCCCCCCCCCCGAAATGTCTGAACCTGTGGTTCTTTGGGGCGGCTCAAATTCTGTCTTTGAGTTTGATTGTGTCCTTTTCCTCCTGTCACCTCCGAGGTGTGGGGAGAGGGAGAGAGAGAGAGGGATTGAGTGAAAGAGAGAGAGGGAGAAAGAGAGAGAGAGAGGGGAGACAGAGAGAGAGAGAGATGGAGAGATAGAGAGAGAGAAGGAGAAAGAGAGAGAGAGAGAGATGGAGGGAGAGAGAGAGAGAGAGAGAACGACATTGACTACATATGTACATACATATGTACATGTATGTCTACATATGCATGCACATATCAAAATAGAGAGAGAGACAGAGAGAGAGAGAGAGAAACAAAGAGACAGAGAGATCGAGAAAGAGAACATAAAAGGAAAGGTAAGGATACATCTCTGGTCGTTTTCACCATCCCATCCCCTTGCTCGGGCCACTTCCAGACCCACCCGTGCTGACCCCAGCGCCGTGTTCTTACCACCCCGGGCAGCCTGCGCTTTCCCGTGGAGCCTCACGCCTGCACCCCGCGGCCCGGCGGACCCCCCCGGAAGTCGGTGCGCCTGCCTAGGCGCGCCTGCTGCCTTCTCTTGTGTCGGCAACATGGAAGAGTGACCTTTCGCCGTACAGTCGGACCGAGGCATCAGATCGAGGTCGGCTCGGGGAGGGTACCCTGGCGTTCGTCGTGTTTGTCGGATGCTCTCGTGCATCCTGGGGGAGGGGATGTTTTGTGCGTTTTTGGTCGGCGAAGGGTCTCGTGTTCTTGTTGAGCGTTCTTCTGGCCTGGGTCCGACCGTAGTGACCTCTGGTGCGGGCACTTGGGCGTCGCGTTCTGGGGGGTCATGAGTTCGAAGAAGGAAGAACGCCATGAACATAAACTCTTGGCGCTCCAGGCCGCCCCCGGCGCCGGCCCTGGCGCGCGGTCCAGCGCAGATCCGAGCAATCCGCGTGGAGCGCCAACAGTTCATGTCTATGGGACTTTGTCTTCGTCCATACATGGGAGGACAGCGAGGGCTGCCCGAAAGGGCCTTTCGGGCCCGAGAAGTGCACCGTTCTCCCCCCCTCCATTCCTCGCCCCCCCAGGAAGCGACGCCCAAGGCATGCCGTCGGGAGACTCGAGACGGGGGCTCATGCAAAGGCGGGTCAGCCAGGGCGCCGGATCTTGCCGGATCTTGCAGAGCTAGGGTTGCTCTGACCTGGGTTGGCGCGCAGCTTCCTGCAGGTTCTTGCAGGACCCTGCATGATCCTGCAAAGCCCGACTGATCCGGATTTGGATTGACCAGGGTCAGTAGATCTCCGACACTGGGGTCCTTAGATGGCCGGATGCGATGTGATAGCAGCGGCTTGCGCGCTCGGGTTTGGCCCCCCCAGCGCCCCCCGAAAGTTGCGCGGCGGAGATCACTCTTGCCCAGGGTCACTTTTGCGCGTCGCCCTCCCTTTGACCGCCTCCAGGGCGACTGCGGACTCGAGCCGACCCGGTGGCACTCGCCACCACGTGACCGTGCGCGTGGCCGGTCGGGCGTCGGAATCGGAAGGAGGAGTTGGTGCGATCGAATTTGGTAAGGAAATAATGGGTACGACGACGGGCAACATTTTTTTCTAACTTTGAACAGGCCGCCATGGGGGAAACGGGTCCTGAGGGAAACAGGTTTTCGGGCGCTACGCGAGCCTTGGGACCGTCAGAAAACGACTCAGGATGAAGAATTCGTCCTGGGAGAAAGCCCCAGGGTCCAGGACCCGTTTCCCTCAGGACCTCTTTCCCCTAATTATTCTGAACAGGGCTTGCTGTCGGTGTCACCGCGGATGTTGCCCATTTGAAGCAAGAGGCCGCCTGCCCAAGAGCGGCCGCTGTCGGTTTTGGACAGCGTTTGTTGTTAGGTTCTCGTCAACAGTCTTCGTCGGCCATGTCCCTGGCCGTCGCCGACTTGGTCCTGCGCCCAAGTGGTCGTCCATCTCCTTGGCCGGCCCTGTTCCCGACTTCCCCTTGCTTTGTTTTTTGTTCTTCTGATATCCGCATCTCCTCTGACATTCTCCTTCTCTCTGACCTCCTCCTCCTCCTCTTCCTCAGACTTCCCCTTTCCCCTCTTTCTCTGATCTTCTCCTCCCCGTCGGTACTGTTCCCAGCTGGTCGCCACGTGCCCTTGAAAGTCGTGACCCCTTGACAGCCTCCACGTTGTCCCGCCCCGCAGGTAGCGCACTTGAAGTTGCAGCTGACGGTTCGCACTCCGTCCGGTACTGCCCGTGGCACCCTGAGGGTGGCGCCCAGTTCTGTACACCCCGTAAGGTGCACTCCGCGAGTTGGGCTCCGCACGTTGCGCGTCGATGCGTTGCGCGCTATAGTGGCCCTGGCACGGTGCACTTCGTGACCGCCGCCTCGGGGCGTTCTGCAACCAGCTCGCTTGCTGGATACGGTACGAGTAGGACGAAATGTGGGGAGCTATGGCGACGGAGTGTGGAATGTTGTGGGAATGGAATGAGCCGGCAGGGGGCTGGGTGGGACGTCGACGAGGTTATGTTTTTTCCCGTCCCTTCTCGGCGACAGGATGCAGAGCTCATGGCCTGCTTGCTCAAGGGGACCGACGTGTGCACCAACAGGCGTCCCTGCTAGTGGGACGGTGGGCAGGCAGGGTTCGGATGGACCAGGTTGGATGAATTGCTCACCCCGTTCATTGCAGCAGCGATGGAGCTGGTTGGATTTGGTGAGAGTTCACTCCGATGCCGACCTGTCAGACAGGGGGAGTTGTCAGAAACAGACACTTTTCCAACCCCGAGGCAGCTCCCCGGATGGTCCTCATCTTGCGGCGTGGGAGGGATGGCGAGTAGTAGGACGAGGAAGAGGGGGTTATGAGGTGTGTTAAGCAGGATCTTATGTTGTATGATGTGCCGTGTTAGTACGAGTGCCATCGCTTAAGAACAGGTGAACACGATGATGGCGACGACGACACCTTTGACAAGTAATGACATCGACGATGATGCTCCTGATTGTGATGCTGCGAATTGTACTGGTGGGAATGGTGTTATTGACGATGATGTGCAGGACGAACAAGAGGAGGCGCAGCTGAATGATGATGAGGAGGGGGAAGAAGGCCAGTGTAACACCAAAACGCATCAATGATGATGCAGTAAACGTTCTCTCCATGCTTCCTCGTCGTAGGTCATTACAAATAACTATTTTCATTGCGGGAACTGGCATATCAGATGACAACCGTCCGATAACCCCCACCGTGCCAACACATCATTCCTTGGATTTCGACGCCGCGGATCAACTTTGCTGTTGTGCCCAGGGAAAACTAAATCGTGCCAGAAGACCACTCCTGGAATTTCAACTCTGCGAATCAAGGTGACTGTCGCGTCCTAGCAACCTTGAATCGCGTCAGACCGCTACTCCTGGAACTTTAACCATACGAATCCTTGAAGCTGTCGCAAACTTGACGAATGCGCGCGGCGCTGAGGCGACTGCCACATTTTGAAAAAGGCGCCGCCCTCAGATGTTGGAACGATGGGGAACTTTAAGACGAATGGGCGCGGTGCCAACGCGAGAGCCACATTTTGAAAGCCAACCGCCTTCCATCCTTCAAACGTAAACTTTTTCCCCAATTAGGTTTGATTAAGGGGATCTTAGTTGGTTAAAAGTTAGTGCCTCGGGGGGTTACTTGGCCCGCTGCTCGGAGGTTCCCCGGGTTCCCCGGGCCCCCCACCGTTGCCCCCTGTTGATATTTTGCCCGTTCCTCGGAGGATTCCAGGGTTTCCCTGGCTTCCGTGGGTTCCTCAGGTTCCCCAGGTTCGTCGGCTTCCCCGGGTTCCCCGAGTTCCACGGGTTCTTTGGGTTTCCCGAGTTCCCCAGGTTCCCGGATTCCCCGGGTTCCCTCGGTTCCCCAGGTTTCTCGGGTTCCCCGGGCTCCCCGGGTTCCTTGGGTTTCATCGTATTCTTGTTGCGTCCGTTCCAAGCAATACCAAGAAGCATTGCCAAGCAATGCGAAGTAATGCCAAGCAATGCCAAGCAATACCAAGCAATGGCACGCAATGGCAAGCAATGCCAAGCAAAGCTGAGCAATACCAAGCAATGCCAAGCAATGCCAAGCAATTCCAAGCAATGGCAAGACATGGCAAGCAATGGCAAGCAATGCTAAGCAATACCAAGCAATGCCAAGCAATGCCAAGCACTGCGCCCATACAATAGGAAGCTTTCCTCTAATTGGGGTCGCGCCAGATTCATAAGACGAATGCGTGCGGCGCGAAAACGAGAAACACATTTTGGAAACGACCCGCCCTCTATCCGTGAAGTTGTTGCAGGTCTCAAGCTTCAAGATCATAGATGTGTGGAGGTCTCAAGGGAAACGCCCGACCCGCCCTATCGACACGTTTGGGGGTGCGACAGGGAAGAGTCATGTATAAGGAAAATGGATACATGAGCCAGATTCTTCTCTGCTTCTCACAGTCCTTGGTGGAGTTGCGCCCCTGGGGTACCGTTGACAAGCGCCCACCTTTGGGGGCCTCCTGGTATTGCTTCTCCACCTTTCTTTGGGGATCCTCGCCTTTTCTTCACACCCCTGGTGGCACCGGTATTGCCTCTTGTCCTGCTCAAGGCCTCGTGGGCACCCCCCCCCTACGTGAGTTACTCGGCCGACGCTAGCTCACGACAGCTACGAAGCAGTCTCATGACGGCTGCTCCTTTGGGCCGACCGTGACGGGTCCCGCGCCCGCTGCTGCCCAGCACAAGCTCTGCTGCTCAGCGGCGCACCCCTCGGCGACAGCGCGCCCGCGCACGGCAGCTCTGCGCGGCACCAGGGCCGCGGCAGCGCGCAAGAGAGGGCCGAGGCGGCCCGTCGCGCTCGCCGCTGCGGCGGAGCCTCCGAGAGCCAGCGCGCCTCCTCGTCGTCCTCCCCGCCCGCGCTCTCCTGGACGTGGTGCTGCCTCCCCGGCGCGCCATTCCCCGCCAGCTGTCCTGCTGGTCGTTGTGCGTGCCTCCTCCCCCGCCTCCCGTCGTCGCTCGTCCCTCGTCCCCCCTTCCTCGTCCCTCCTCCCTCCGCCTCTCTCCTCCCAGCCCCCGTTCGCCTCCTCCTCTTCCCTCCCTCCACCATCCTTCTGCTGTTGCTCCTCCTCCGTATCCTCCTTCATCCTTCCCTCCTTCCCTCCCTCCCCTCCCTGCTCCTCCCTCCTCGTCCCTCGCCTCTCGTATCTCGTCCCTCGTCCCTCTTCCCTCGTCCCTCCTCTTCTTCCTCCTCCTCTACTGTTTTTTGCCCCCCTCGTACTGAGCGACCTGCACCCTCCCTCCCCCCCCTTTCAGAAGGAACCCAGTTCGCGCCATCGGAATCACTGCATTGTGAGGCTGCTCTTTCCTTGGCTGCGTGCGCCAACCTATGTCTTCGTCGTCGTCGTCGTCGTCGCCGACGTCGACGTCGGCGATCGAGGATGCATGTACCTGGGGGCTGGCCAGGTTTGTGCATGTACCTGGGGGCTGGCCAGGTTTGTTTCTGGTGGGGGGGAGGGGGGGATGCCCTCCCGGGGAG
Organism: Prorocentrum cordatum; assembly: GCA_963575745.1. NCBI lineage: Eukaryota > Dinophyceae > Prorocentrales > Prorocentraceae > Prorocentrum > Prorocentrum cordatum. The sequence continues at coordinate 236,685 of CAUYUJ010015328.1, forward strand.
CTCTGCGGGGCTCTGGCCGGCACGGGGGAGAAAAACGCACCGCGCTGGCAGGAGGGGCCAGGCCCCTTGCGCAGAAGAGCATCCGCCGCATCTCTCTTTCTCTCTCTTCCAAGACTCCCGACGTCGTGACTGCTTCACAACGTCGACCCCCAGAGGTCTGGACCCCTTCCCTAGGGGAACAAAAGTGGCATAAACATAAAAACTCTGAGGTCCGCGCGGGTTTCTCCGATCGGCGCTGGGGCCCCCCGGCGGCGCCTCTGGCGCCGCCCCTGGCGCGCTCCGCGCGCCAGGGAGGAGGGTCCAGCGCCGATCCGAGAAATCCGCGCGGACCTCCGTTTTTATGTTTGTCACTTTTTGTTCCCCTATTCCCCATGACTGGTTCTTCGTCCCGCGTCGTTTTTGGACGGCCCCGAGGCCCAGGGAAAGGGCCCCGGGAGGCCGAAGATAATTAGCGAGAAACCTCCCGTCGCGATCTCTTCACCGCGCGAGGAGGTCTGAGCTTCTCTCTCTCTCTCTCTCCCGCGCGCCGCCGCCCCGACCCCCGCGCCGCGCCCGCGCCATATAGCTCGTGCCCCATGATGTGCGCCGGCCCCTGCGTGCAGTACGCCTGGTCGGACGAGGCGCACCCCAAGGACGGGCCGGGCCGCGGCTGGCCCGGCAGAGACCCCACGCTCCAAAAAAACCCAGACCCCCTCGCGTCGTGAAGAAATAGGGGGCCACATGCGAACCCTACCCCTACCCCCCACGATTCCTGAGGGGGAGGGTGGGGGTAGGGTTCGCATGTGGCCCCCTAAAAAATCATGTCGGGAGGTTCTCCTTCATCTCTGGCCTCCGGGCGCCCTCCTTTCCCAGGCCTCGGGGCCGGCAACAGACACGACCCAGGATGAAAGACGGGTCTCGGGGAAGGGGCCCAGACCGCCGGGGGTCGACGCTGGGAGTAGCACGGCGTCGGGGGTCCGGGGAGTTGGAGCGGCGGGTATGCGGCCGTTTTTGGCCTCGGGCCGGGAGTCTTCCGCCCCGGAGTGCCCCCTCCTCCCTCCGCCTCCGCGGCCGCCCCGCCTGTCTCCGTCTCGGACAATTCTCGGGCGCCGGACGCAAGGGGGGGGTTGGGAAAGGGGGGGGTCGAAATTTGCTGCATGCAGCTGGTTTCGCCTTCACCGAGGGGCCCATTCCTCGATACATGGCCGCCTCCGGCGCCGGGAGGCGCCGGGGAAATCGGCCACGTGGGCTGATTCTCCCCCCCCCCCTTTGCTATCTTCCCCCCTTTCTCGCCCGACCCGAAATCCGCTTCTCGGTGTCCCCGTTGAGCTCTGTCGCTGGTGCAGCCATGCTGCCTCGCCGCCGACGGGAAGGCAGGTGTTTTGGGCCGTTTTTGCCGTTTCGGCCCTTGGGGGCCCTCGCCGGGCCTCGGGGCCGTCGACAGAAACACGACTCGGGGCGCAAAGCCCCGGCCTCCGGGAGTCGGTCCAGACCCCTGGCCGCCCACGCATCGCATCCACAAGAATCGGGGGAGCGTAAGACCCGGGTTTGCCAGGACTCGGGTTCGCCATCGTTTTTTGACGACCGCGACTCGGATTTTGACGAGTAGGAGTTTCGTGGGATGTCTGCAGCGGGAGGCCTCGTCAAAATGCAGGCTCGGCCTCGTCATTTTTTTTGACGACCTCGTCGGGGATTTCCGAGTCCCCTGTACCCGGGTCTTACGCCCCCTTGAAAGAACTGGAGCAGCCAGATGTCTGGGGCGGGAGGCGGAGGCTCGCGAGATGAGGGGTCGGCGCGTGACCCTTCGCCGGAGTGACCTTTGTGGTGAGGGCCCGGTGGGGCCTCCAGGTCGTGGCATATGCGATGCGACGGCAGCCGCTTTTGCGCGCGGCTGCTTGGTTCACCCGCGCCCCCCCCCCCCTGAAGCCACGCCCCGGAAGTCACTCTTGCCCAGGGTCACTGTTGCGTGAAGCCGAAGGGGGGAAGGGGGGAGGAGGATCCGAGGAGGGAGAGGTACACCTTAGGCGATGCTTAAGAAAACTTCAGTTTTCGACCAGAGTCTCGATTATTCTTAATGTTTCAATGTAATTCCTAAGATTTTAATAGAAATGTTGGGTTTTTTATTCAAGGTCTGAGACTATGAATTTCTTCACCCATGATTTCTTAAGCATTTCGCAGGGTGTACGGTAGGTTCATGCGGCATGCGGCGATGGCGCGCCGGCGACGCCGGCGAAGGCGTTCAAGGCTGAACTCCGCATGACGGAGCGACGCGGAAGCACCGAGGGACACGGTACCGCTGCAGGACCCGACGGAATTCAGCCTTGAACGATCGGGGCGCGATCGGTTCAAGGCTGAACGGTCAACACGGGGTCAAAATTATGGCGCGCGCCGACGCCGCGCGAATCTACCGTATGTTCGGGTCGGACGCACGCCTCCAAGGAGGGCAGATAGTACTAGTATGTCTTTGTGCGTCTCATCTGTTGCCGTCCTTGGCTGCCCTCTCGGCTGCCTTTTCGGCTGCCTTCTGTTGGCTGCTTGTGTTCGGCTGTCTGCCTTCTTGGCTGCCGCCCTGGCAGCCGTCGTAAACGATCGACGCGGTGTCAAAAACCTTTGCTTTGCGCGCGCCGACGCCGGACGAGCCTACCGTACCTGTACCGCTTCCCTTGCTGCTGGGCCTCCCATGGGGGGGGGCGTCGTCGCCCCGGCCGGCTTTGTTTTTCGACGTGATCTGCTCGGGACGCGCCTCTTTGGAGAGGTCTCGGTAGTAGTGGTACGTTTCGGTATCTTGCTGTTTCCCGAGGGGAAGGAGGATGGATGAGGGACGGCGGTGCAAATGAACCCTCTACCCCTCCTCGCCTTTACTGTACGCGCTGCCCCTTCCAGCTCGCAGGTACTGGCGTGCCTATCGGCATACACACGCTGATTCTTGGACCGTGGAGCAGTGTAAGACCTCAATCATTGTCCATCATTCATCGTTACCGCCTTTACCGACGGATATTCGGGAAGGGATCGGCCGTTCGGCCAACCTTCCCCTCACATGGGAGGAGAATGATGGCACTGGCGAGAATTAGGAGGAGGAGGAGGAGGAGTATGAGGGGTACAGCAGAACGAGGGGGACAATTAGACTGTAGCTGAGCTGGGCGTTTTGCTGCCACTGTGTCGATCAGCATTGGGGCCGAACCTACCGCATCAGAGTCTGCTCTGAGCGATTCGATTGCGTCGCATTGCTCTCCTGGGGAAGTACACCTTGACAGCCTAAGGAAGTAGACCGTTCGACCTTACGGGTACGGCAGAGCAAGAGATGTGGAGGAGCAGGAGCAGGAGGATAATCGTGAGGACGATGACGGGACGATGCTTTGTTTGGCGGGCTGAATCGGCCACTCCCGTAGAGAGGCACCAGAGGAGGCGACCACTTCGGGACGAGCGGTGTATGACCAAAGCCGCGCAGCGATCACCCGTGCGCGAGGGGATGCGTCCGCTCGCGCGCGCGCGCCTGCCGCCTCGGTCTGGTCCTAACATGGGCGATCACGGTTTTGGCTTGAGAGCGGTCGTAACACGTGCGTCTGCAATATGAGTCTGCGCGTCCCACATATTGTTAACCTTCTGTTGTTGCACTGCTGCGGAAAAAGAGCAGCCCCCGGTTGCCTGTTCGCACGCGACGTCCTGTGGTATCATGCGGTGCACGCTTTTTTCCTGTGATTCGAGAGCGCGGGGGGCTCACCTCGTGCCTCGCCCACATACGACCGGTTCAGTTCGCCGCGGATCGCATCCCGCATCCAGTTTCGTATTCGTTTTGCAACGACGCGCAGTGGACACCGGCAGCATGTACGGCCAGCCGACCGCTCCAGCAGCCCGCGGGCGCTCAGTGGTGCGCGCACGTGTGCGCAGCACCGTGCGCTGCCCCGTCTGCGTTCGCGCCGCCTGGTAGGGACCGGGCGCCGGACGCTGCGCTGTCTGCGGCGGCTCAGCGGGCCGTTGTTTTGTGCCCGTGGGCGCCCGGCGTAGGTCCTTACGCGCGACCCGCCCCTTTGCTTTTCCTCCTCCTCCTCCTCCTCCTTCCTCCCCTGTTCCCCCCTCCCCCTCCTCCGTCCTTCTCCCTCCTCCCACCCCTTCGTCCTCCTCCTCCTCCTCCTCCTCCACATCCTCCTCCTCCACATCCTCCTCCTCCGCCTCCTCCTCCTCCTCCTTCTCCTCCTCCTCCTCCTCCCCCTCCTTTGACAACGCTGTGCCTCATCCTCCTCCTCTTGCTCCTCTCCTTCCTCTTGACGTTGTCATGTCGCTGTTTCCAGTTCCAGTTCGAGTTCCTCCTCCTCCTCCTCCTCCTCACCCAGGGCCCCCAGGCTCAGGAGGGCCAGCTTTGGCCCCGACGTTCGCGCGTAAGCTGCCCGCGCAAGATGGCGCGTGAGCGCTCGCGTATCCACTGCAGCGCGCCCCGCTGGCGGCCAGCGCGTACGCCGTCGGCATCTTAGCTATCGCTCCCCCATGGGCGACGCCCAGTCGCTGGCATCACCAGACTGCCCAAAAAGGCTCTCTCCGAGGGGAGCGCGCCCACGGGGCCATCCCCGCACAGTGCCTGCGTATCTCTCTCTCTCTCTCCTCTCACAGGCGTCCGGCTCATTTCTGCCGCCTCCCTCCCTCCTTCTTCCTCGTGTGTCTCCGTTCTCTTCCCTTCTTCCCCCCCCCCCCCACCCTCCTTCCACCTCGTCTCTCCCTCGTCCTTCCGTGCCTTCGTCCCCCTTCCCTCCCTCCTCGCTCCCTCCCCGCTCAGCCCGGGCTCAGATCGCCTCCGCCGGAGGTCGCGAGCCCAAGCCAGGAGGCCCCCCGCCTTTGCCCTCCCCCTCTTCGCCCCCTTCCCCTTCCACTCAGCCCGCGCCATGTCCGTGCCTCCCTGGCGGGCGGCCCCGCGCCCACGGCGTGCGGCACCGGAGCGACGTGCCCAACGCCTGCGGGCCGAAGGCCGAGCCGTGCAGGTGCTCCTTCGCTGCTTCGACGAGCTCGGGCGGCATCGTGGAGGTTGTCCCTCCCGGCTGGGGGCGGCGCTGGCCACAGCCCTTCGTCCACCGCGGGCGGAGCCAGCCAGCGTCCGGAGTTCTGGTCAGCTTCAGGCGCTCCAACAAGTTTTTGCCCAGCCAACCGCAGGAGTTCCAGCCTCAGGAGTACCAGCAGCGGGAGTGCCCGCAGGAGGGGTACCAGCAGCAGGTGTACAGCCAGACCGGTCCCCTGCCGCCGCTGGAGTATCTGCAGCTGGCGTACCAACAGGCGGAGTTCTTGCAGCAGAAATGCAGCCAGTCCGATCCCCTGCAGCCGCAGGAGTTCCAGAAGCAGGAGTTCCAGCTGGAGGAGTTTCAGTCCGGTCCCCTGCCGCTGCAGGAGTACCAGCAGCGGGTGTACCAGCAGGCGGAGTTCTTGCAGCAGGGGTGCAGCCAATCCGGTCCCCTGCAGCCGCAGGAGTACCAGCAGCAGGAGTACCAGCAGATGTACCAGCCCGGCCCCCTGCCGCCGCAGGAGTACACGCAGCAGGAGTTCAGCCAGCCGCAGGAGCTCCACTTCAAGCTGTGGCGCCCTCTTTTTTGCCCCACAGTCCTGCTGTGGCTCCAGGCCACGCACGCGTCACCTCCAGTCTTCTTCCTGGCCAGTCTTCTGGGCTTTTTCGCCCCGTCGTAGCGGCCGCCCGGCAGGCGCCGCCTCTTGACGCAGTCACGGTCGCGCGGCAGCGCGGCTACAGTCCCGCGCTGCGCAACCTCGCCAACCGGCCTGAAGCTGCAGGCCACAGCGCGCAAGTGCTTGCAGCGGTGCTCCTCGAGACTCGAGGCCTCGTGCACCCTGCCAGGGCACTGCTTGCTCGAGGCGGCCCTGGAGACTGACGCTTCGCTCTTTTTGAGGGGGGGGGGGGCCATGTCTGGGGTGTTCATGCGCAGCCTACTCCGAGCCGCTTGTTCACCTGACAAAAGTTGATTGGCCCCCCTCCACCTAGCAGCCGGCCTTTTTCAGGCTGCTGGGCGGGTTCGTCTGGTCCCTGGGCGTACCCTCGACCCCGTTCAACGGGGTGGGCGGGCGTGAGGGACCCGATGTGCTCGTCCTCTCTCTCCTCCTCTCTTGGCCTCCGATTGTCCGGTCCCTCCTCCCAGGCAGTGCTTGCGATTTTGCACTTTTTCTCACGTACGTTGTCATTGCTTCACATTGCTATTGTTCATCCCTCGTTTCACCATACATTTGCCCGGTTCACAATACAGTACCTGGGACACCCGCCGAGGTGCGCGCCAGCTGCTACCCCCGCGTCAGCAGCGGCCTCAGAGTCCCGCTCGTTCCCCAGGCAATCTTACCTCGCGCTTGTAGTTTGGGATGCTTCTTCAGGCAGTGCATGCAAACATCGACGTGCGATGCAATGGTGGCGCACTCTGGGCAGCGACCGTGCTCTCCTCAAAGACGGGCCTGCCCCCTAAGGGGGCGGATCACACGGGAGAGTACGGCGCGAGCGTACGGCCAGCAGTTTCTTCCCTCAACTCGCACTTAGTTTTTCCGCCATCAGTCACACAGGGCAAGGCTTGCAGCTCTCATCTCAAGAGCTCCGCGGTATCTTCAGTGGACCCCCCTCCTTCCTCCTCCTTGTCATCCTCCCTCCTCCCTCCCTCTCCCTCCCCCAGCGCGCTGCTCAGCAGCAACAAGGCGGTTCGACCGCCCACGGCCATTTTGGCCCTCCGTCCAGCTCCTCCTCTCTCCTCACGGTCTACTTAATTTGGGTAGGCATTCCCAGGCCAGATACTCTTTTCTAGCCCTGCGCTGCTCTCTGCCTCGAGGGCTGCCCTGCTATGGGCAACGAAGCAGGGCCCCGCTGATGTCTCTCTTCGCACGGCGCTGCAAACTCCTCCTCTCTCGTATATGATTCCTCTCTTCCCCTCCCGCAGCGCCAATACCTCTCTCCCGACAGTTTTCGGGACGAGAGCGGAAGCAGCTCAGCGTCCATGCTCTCGGGCCTCTCGTGTGCAGCCTGTGCCAGTCCTGTTGGCCGCTGCGCTCAAGCTACTTGCAACGAGCTTAGTACAGTCAAAAGCCCTCCCCGCTCCCCCTTCCTCCCTCCTCCTTGATCCCTCCTCTCTCCTCCACCTCCGCGCTCCACCTCCCAGTCTTCCTCCTCCTCCTCCTCCTCCTCCTTCTCCTTCTCCTCCTCCCCCCCCTCTTCCTTCCCAACCTCCGGCGAAGACGACGACGACGACCACCACCACCACGACGTTTGACCTCTCCCGCCGGCGCGCCACCCCGCCCGCGTCGCCCGCACATGCGCCCTGCCCCGCCCCAGCCGGTGATGCTGTCCGCGCCGGAGTACCTGGAGAGGCCGGTCTCGGGAGGAGCGAAGAGGGGCGGCGAGGGTGGCAGACAGAACCTCCTCCTCCTCCTCCTCCTCCTGCTCTTCCTCCTCCTCGTCCTCCTCGTCCTCCTCGTCGTCGTCGCTGTTGCACGGCGGGTGCCGCCTATTTGTTGAACCCCGATTTTTCAGGAAGTCCGCCGAAAAATAATAGTTACCCCCCATTGGGGGGTCGAGCGACCTTTCAGGGTTAGTCGGGGGTGGACAGGACCCCCAACAGGGACACGTCGATTCGTGAATTGTCCGTGTTCGGTTCTCGAGAGGGCGCCGTGGCCGTTATTTTCCAGGCCTGCGCCCGCCGGGTTTGGGCCTCAGGTCGCTTTCACTAAGCCACGTTTTACTAAAGGGGGGTCTGTCCATCCCCGAGGGCGACGAGGAGGCGGACGGGTCGACTGACCAGGCGGTGGGCAACGAGGGATGAGGAGGAGGACGCTGGGCGAAGAGGGGCAACGGGGAGGACGGAGAGGGCGATGGGACGAGCGGTCCTTGCCTCTCTCCTCCCTCGTGCGGGGCACGCATCCTTCGCCTCCCTCTTCAGAGTCCCGCATCGTGCGTGATCCATTCGTTTGTTGCACCAGGCCCCGCAGGTTCTCAGCGAGGCGCAGGCGCAGCAGGCTGTGCCCCAGAGTCCAGTGGAGCATTGATGTGCTGGCGCCCAGCTGGGACCTCGCCTCGCTGGGTGTGGTGAGCCGTATTCAAGCATGAGGGCGCCGCCACTGCGTTGCCCCCTTGAGAAATCCAGCGGCACGCCGACGTGCACTCCCTGGGTGTTGCCAACGCTTCCTGGTCCTCGGGGAGTCCGGTCGCTCTGGGCCATCCAAATGAGCCCTCGCCTCGCTGGATGCTGCCAGCTGTCCGTGGCGGATCGGACTACGCACTCGGGTAATTTGGTGCGTTAGACTTAAGTCGGGCCTGTCCCCCTACAGGGGGATTTTCGACGAAAAATAAAACATACCCCCAGCAATACCCCCAGCATGGTCAAAAGATAGTCCAAAAATAGTCTGGGGACTATTTTGGAGTATTTTTGGAGTATTCTGGGGCATTTTTTATCACCATTTTGGAGTATTTTTGGGGCATTTTTTATCTTTCGTCGAAAATCCCCCTGTAGGGGGACACGCCCGACTTCAGGTCTGGTGCGTTGGACCTCTCGGGCGAGCTGGAACCCGAGCCGGGAGACCTCCAGATGGGGGTGGCCGGGCGGCTCTCCACCCCGGGCCTGGGCCGTCCGAGAGCAGGCGTCGGGAGTCAAGCAGTGGCGAGGCGTCCTGGCTCGCCAAAATAGCCCTACCAAGCGCTGTTCTCTAAGAGCTTTTCTCGTGGTTTCCACGACATGTTCTCAGAACATGTCTGGTTGGTGTTGTTTTGTTTTAACACATCGGGTCTATGTTCTAAGAGCACTGTTTTTGTTATTAGGACATTGTTGGGTTCTGAGAACATTCCGTGGTAGGACTATAGGAATGCCGGGACGGTCGGTCCCTGCTCAAGGGAGCATCTTGCAAACGTCATCGAGCCACGCTGGGCCGTCGTGGGGCCCATCCAGGGGCCGTGGCGGGGACGGGAACAACACGTGGGAGGCATGATCGGGGGTCGGGCAGGCGGCGAACAGGCATTCTGAAACGCTTCAACTCGCCGTTGGCACCGTGCCAGCGGCAGGCCGAGCTATTGGAGCTACCATCAGTGGGGGTTCAGATGCGGTGGCCCTGACGGCACAGCGGACCAGGTCTCTGACACCGAGGAGCCATAATGCCAAGCTAGCCGCATGCCAATCAGGAGGGCAAGGGACGGGCGCGATGGGGATCTTCATTTCTTCGCCCGCATCTGGCTACCGCCGCGCTCTGGGCAGTTTCCGAGGAGGCCGGTTTGTTCATGGGCCTTCGCCGCATAGCCGCAGGCATCAGTCGTCATTTTTCAGTGATGTGGCCCGCAGGACCTCTCGACCCAATCACAGCGGACCGCTTGTTTCATCCCAGGTTGTGCCCCTGGGACTGGAACTGGCCTCCAGAGGCTCAAACCTGAAGAACTGGCCGTCGTGTTGTTTTCGTGGCGCCAGAGGTGTGGGTCTTGGGGTACAAATCGCTCCTCGCACCTATCCTGGGGTGCGTTGTGGTCAGAGTTCCGAGGCGCATCCAGCAGTGGCCAGGAGGGTGCCCCAGGAGGTCCCAAAAGGGGCAAACATGCGCAGAAAGTGTGAGCGACGGTGACGGTCTGGGCTGCTGCCTTCCTCCTCTGGAATGTGGGCGTCGCGTGTCTCGCCTGCACGGTTCCCGCCGTTGTTCGCCGCGTGCTCTTGGAACGTTGCTGCCTCCGGGCCCCCCCTCGTCGTCGTCGTCGTCGTCGTCGTCGTCGTCGTCGTCGTCGTCGTCGTCGTCGTCGTCGGGGGAGGAGAAGGAGGAGGAAGAGGAGGAGGAGGAGGAAGAGGAGGAGAAGGAGGAGGAGAGGGAGGAAGGGGAGGTCGAGGAGGTCCAGAGTAAACCCAAGCAATCTCAGCGATGCTGCAGGACGCCCTCCTGTCCCAAGCCCCCCTCCCTTCACCAGCCCCTACGAAGAAGTCGGGCACGGTCCCTCTACAGGAGGAATCTTCAAGCATAGTCAGACATGGCCGGGGGACGATGTGTGGACGATGTCTGACTATCTCTGGGGCACTTCTGCACATGTGGCTGTGCCTCTGCCAACCGCCGCCTGTGGGAGGACGTGCTCCTCCGCCGCCTCCTCCTCCTCCTTCTCCTCCTTCTCCTCCCCCTCCTCCTCTGCGCGGCTGCCCACCCCACTCCCGCCCGCAGCCTCTGCTCCCTGCGCGACAGGCCAGCGCCCCGCGGGCCCGCCGAGGTGTCCGGTGGTGAGAGCTCCAGTGGGCGGGCAACCTATCGCAAGTGACCTGATCGTTCCGAGAAGCAGCGTGCCAGCTTCGATCACATCCCATCGATCTCCGAGGAACTCCCCCCCGTGTTCCCATGCTGACTTGCAATACTGTGTCCTCCCGGGCTTGGGGTGCACGCTCGATGCCAACATTGAAATCTAGGGGGCGGGGGCGTTTCGTCGAGGTGGCGTCGCAAGGTAGGTGCAGCCGCGTGCGGCCAGGAACAACTTACAACATTTCGTCGTTCCACCGTCGCTCCGAAGGTAGCGTGCCCTCCACGCTTTTGGAGCCGGAGAGGGCCTGCGGCAAGGTTGCGCGGGCAGGGCTCGCTTCGATTCCTCCGGGTCGATTCGGTTCGATTTCGACGGTGTCCGATGCCGGTTCGATTCGGTTTCGGAGTCCGATGTGGGCTCCGATTGCCCAGTGGAGGCCTGCTGGCCTGCTGATTTCCGCTCAGTCGACTTCTCCCAACTCGGCTGCCGACTTCTCACGATCCGATTTGTCTCGATCGCCGATCCGATCTATCGATTCGATGCTGGGGCCTCCTGGCAGAGGCGACGGCCCCATTCTGAGAGCAGGCTGGCCTCCATCCGCGCAAGTGCTGCACAGGTCTAGACGGGAACGATCTGTTTGACATATCACGGGGTCCCCATGGGGCCACTCTGAAAGGACGAACGAGGGCGGCGGCAGGGCGAGAGCCCGCTGCGGAAATACCGCCAGCTCTCCATCCGCGGCACTGTCGTTTTTGGGGACGGCGAGTGGCGCGGCGCATTTGGGCCCTGTGCTTGTCCGCCCGATCTGCGTGAGCGAGTGTGCGCGGCGCATTTGGGCCCTGTGCTTGCCCGCCCGATCTGCGTGAGCGCCAGGTCCGCGACCCAAAGGTATGCGGCGCCGGGACAGGAGCATCATCTGAGAGAAACGGCTTTCCATCCGTGCAACCGCTGGGTACTTTGAGAGCATCAATGCCGTAGGCTATGTGGAAGTCTCAGGCGAAACGCTGGGCGCGCCCCGACGACACGACTGGTGGTGCGACAGGGAGGAGCTGATCGTAATGAAGAGGGATGGAGGAGGATTAGGTGGATGAAAATGAGGAGGGAGGATGATGGAGAAGGAGGAGCAGGCAGGAGAGTGGAATAGGAGGAGGAGGAGGATAATGAGGAGGAGGGAGGCAGGAGGGATGACGATGAGGAGGGGCGGGAAGGAGGATAAGGAGGAAGAGGAGGAGGAGGAGGGCCATAGTTTGGAAGAGGAGGCGAATGAAGAGGAAGCAGAAGAAGAAGAAGGAGCAGCATGAGGGAGCAATGGAGGAGGAGGAGGTGAGGAGGAGGAGGAGGAGGAGGAGGAGGAGGAGGAGGAGGAGGAGGAGGAGGAGTAGGAGGAGGAGGAGAGGACAAGGAGGAAGAGAGGAGGCCGAGGAAGCGGAGGCTGCGGAGGAGGCAGTGAGGTGCTGACAAGCGGCGGAGGGAGCGGCTGCATATTCAGCTGGCGGCCGGGAGGTTAACGGGGCCTGGGCGTTGGGAAGGTACTGATGTCAGCATCGTTGGGTCATCATATCTTAGCCCCGCCAGACCACCCCCCAAGATGGGGATGGTCCCCGCGAAGCCCGACGGGAACAGCGTACGTGCTTAAATGTGTTTTTTTGGAAGGGGGGAAATCGGTCAGTGGGGCCAAGGCCATGTCACTGGCCATGGGGATAGGTTAGATTATACTCTTAATGGTGCAGGAGGGTGGGGGGACGCGCACCCATCAGAGAGGAGGCAGTACAGATTCACCTCTGGCAGCTCTTGTGGGTGAGCCACCCCGTGTGTAACCGTGCCCCCCCTGCATCTCCAGCAGGCGTGAGTTTATCGCGCAGCTTGCCCTGAACTGGACACGAAAGCACTGAAGTGCACGATTCCGACCGGACTCGTGCACAGGGTGCCCGCTTGAATTCCAGGGAGAAGGTCAGCCACAGGGACCCCAAGAGGTCCCAGGATCTTGCTTGAGCTGTGCCGCTCGTGGTTTGGGATGCTGCAGCTTCTGCGCTCGATGGGGATCAGCAGCAGTGTGAGCAGAGCCTGGAACTCCTCCTCCTCCTCCTCCTGTTTGCACTGCGTCGTGACCTTGCACGCGCTCGCCGCCCCGGCAGCGCGAAGTCGGTCTGGAGAGCGGCCGCCGCAGTCTTGCTCTCCCCTCAGGTCTGGGTCGGGGGCTGCGGCCCGCAAGCCGGAGGGGACCTGGCACAGGCCAGGAAAGCCCCCGTTTCGGCGCAGGGCTTTCGGGCACTCACTGCAGGGCTGGTTCTGCACCATCGCGAGCATGGAGCTCTACTACAAACCTTATCCAGGTCAGCCACGGATCTGCCTTCCGTACGGGGGTCCCAGAGAGAGAGGGGGGTCGAGACGTAAGGGGTCCTGGGGGGCGAGGGGCGGGCGGAATCCCAACCAGACGAAGGTTGATCACGTACGCGTTCGATATCATCTCGGACCCCGAAATCTTCCCGGTGGACATGACCCCGTCCTTCCCAGAGGATGCTGGGGAACGAGCGGCAGTGCGGCAGGAGGAGTAGGGGTGGAAGTAGGTGGAGTCAACGGCACACGGGGAGGAGGAGAGGGAGAGAACGAGGAGGGAGAGGAGGAGGGATTGAGAAGGACGATGACATGGGTGAGAAGGAGGAGGAGGAGCAAGATGAAAGGGAGAGGACCTAGAGAAGGAGGCCGGGAGGTAGAGCGATAATAGCAGGAGGGGCGGATTGACCGGGAGAGTCAGGTAGTAGAGTCTCTAGCGGGAGGGGTTCCAAGGGAAATGGTTGGGTTTTGGGTGAGTAGAACGAGGAGGTCGAGGATGAGGCCGACAGGGTGACGACATCGGATCAAGTTCATGAAGAGTGTGGCAGAGGGGTTAGATTTCGCTTGTAGAGGATGCTGAGGTGCGTCAAGTACAAATGTGCGCGCATTCGTTCACTACCTGTATTTCGCACGCTTCCCCCTTTTCTCTCGTTGGTCCATTCGAAAAGATTGCTGTACTCACTTGTCTCAGCAGCGGCTTTCCAGTTGTTGGCAGTCTCTTTGTGATCATCCAGTCGCGAGTAATTCGTCTACACCTGGGCAGTTCATCGTTATTATCCTTCTCCTTCTTGCTCTTTCTAATCCCCCTCCTTCTCCTCCTCCTCCTCCGCCTCCTCCTCTTCTTTTTTCTCTGCGCCGAATCAGAAAGCCACGCAGCACGGAGACCAGATCGAAGACGCAAACAGGAGGCCAACAGGAGGTGGCGGATCGAAGACGCTTACGGCGAGTCACTGCCGCCTCCTCCCTTTCGCCTATGTGGCCGAACGTTCTGGACAGAGCTCAGCCGAGCTATATGTGTCATGAGTTCGCCCAGCCGTTGTGGAAACGCTTCGGGGAACACGCGGGGGGTAAAGAAGGTAAGGGGTAGATCTCTTCCGGCTTTCCTGGAGGCTCTCTCGGAGTCCTCTTAATTGGAGGCCTCTCTGGCCGTCTTTAGCTATCCTGGGGCCATCTCGGGGCGTTTTGAGATCCCTTGGGCCGTCTTGGAGCATTCTTGGCCGCCCTGGAGGCGTCTGGGACCGTCTTGGGCCCTTTTCGGACCATCTTAGCCGTCTTGGAGCCAAATTGGAGGCCATCTTGGAACCATCTTGGCCGTCGTTGAGGCGAGCTTCCTGTTTTTTGTACTCCCTGCGCATCCCTGCGGGTCTTCCGGGTGCCCGCGGGATCGGCCGAAGGCCCTTTCTGAGAATTTGAGCAACAAGAAACAAGAAAGGCCTCACGTTTGACACGCCGTGTACAGTCGGGGCGTTGACCTAAGGAACCCCACATAAGGAACGATGCCCCTTTTTACCATAAGTTGAACTTCGATTTCCCATCGAAAACATAAGGAAAACTTGAGGCAAGCTGCGAAACAATTAAGGAACACGGAGCCCCTCCCCAACGAAAAGGGTTCCTTCTTCGTGGCCCCGACTGTACCCCTGTGGCAAGCCAACAGGGGGCAGCGGATCGAAAGCGCCTACGGCGAGTCTTTGCCGCCTCCTCCCTTGTGGAAATGACTACGACTACGTGGCCGAACGTCGTGGACAGAGCTCAGATTGGATCAGGAGTTCGCCCAGCCGTTGCGGAAACGCTTCGGGGAGCGCGTGGGGGGTAAAGAAGAGAAGGAGTAAGTCTCTTCGGGCTTTCCTGGAGACTCTCTCGGAGTCCTCTTGGGGGCCGCTCTGGCCGTCTTGAGCGATCTTGAGGCCATCTTGGGCCATCTTGGGCCGTTTTAGAGACATGTCTTGCGGCCGTCTTGGGCTCTCTTGGGGCCATGTTTGGTGTCTTGGAGATATTGGAGGCCATCTCCAGCCATCTCGGTCTTTTTGGAGCGGGCAGACCGATGACCTGGGAAGTTTACGGACTGTCTTTGGTGCCTTGGAGTCCATCTTGGGGCCGTCTGGAGCGGGAAGGCCGACGATCTGGGTAGTTTATGGGTCCTCACGGGGTGAGGGAACCGATGGACCAGGTTGTTTACGGGTCCTTCCGGTTGGTCAGTGCATCAGGCCGAAGGCCCATTGGGAACCTTGTATAGAAAAGGCCAGCAATGATTTAACATCTGGCACGCCGCGCACCCCCCGTGCCATTTGGAAGTGCCCGCGCGGCCAGCCGTTGGGCCCAGCCGTTGTGGACCCCCTTCGGGGGAAAGAGTAAGATGAGGAGGAGAGGGAAATGAGGAGGAAGAGGAGGAGGAGGAGGACGAGGAGCAGGAGGAGGATCCCCCTGGGGCTCAGGCGTCTGCCCGAGGTGGGGCCACCTGCTTGCACTTGCGAGCCGCTGCTTCCACCTTTGCTTTCGTGCGCGCCATGGTCTCTGCAGTCAGGTTCCAGTGGATCATCCAGGAGCTGGCGAATGGCCGGTAAGGCGCTGCCAAGCTGTGCAGCCACAACGTCAAGCTCATCATGCAGATTTGCCTGTTACCAGTCTGGGAGCCGACCATGCGGAACAGCCTCATGATCAGTTGATTCCAGATCGTGAACATTTGTAGCGCCATCATCGTGGACCACGGGCACAAGAGCTCCAAAGGCGAGTCCCGCATACGCTGATCCGCTTTGTCGCGAAGCCCCTTCCTGGTCCGCTTCGACGGTCTCTCTGCTGTTCCGCAGGCCATGCGCCCTGCGATGGGGGAGGGCCCCGAGCGCCGGGCGCACGCCGAGTCCATGGGGTCAGCCCCTGCGCACGAGAAGGGACAGTCGTCCAGAGAGCAGCTGCCTGTGGAAGTTGGCGCGGCCGGTTCGTGCTCTGCGGCGGTGGAGAGCGGACCCCGTGCCAAGGGAGAGAGTAAGATTGATGTGGAGAGGCCCCGGCGGCACGGCAAGGCCGATGTTCCTCGGCATCGCGGCGGGATGCGTGCGTTCGTTCGGGGCCTGGCCGCGCGCCTCGTCGGCCTTGGGGCTTGGCCAGTGCTAAAACGGGCGCGAAGGTGCCCTACGGGCGCGAAGGTGCCCTTAGTCAGCGAGCGAAGAACGGTATAAAATAAACTTTCCGCCGTCGGGGACACCTGCCCCTGGGTGGCTGGGGCGTTTATACCCCTACGGTGCCACCGTAAGGGTATCAACTTCCAGCCGCGCTGGGGCAGGTGTCCCCGACGGCGAAAAACATAGTTTATACCGTTCATCGCCCGTTAACTTAGCATCTACAAAGACATTGTTTCCCGCTGGTCCTTCAAGAATGATGGTGGGGCGTTCGCGTCAAGGCGTCGGCTCCCGCGCGACTTAGTCTCTTGGCGTTGCGTTCCAGACGGCCGCCTTCGAATGCCAACGTCGGGACCCAGGTGCTAATGACCAGGCGCTCCAGCTTTTGTGCAACCTTGCCGCTTGAGAAGGGCAGCCTGGGGAAGCCGCGTTTCCCCGGCTTGTATTCAGCGACGAGACCGCTTTCGACAAGATGTATTGCCACATGGCCGCCAGGAGCCCTGAGCTCGTCTACCGGTGAGCGTGTCGCTCAGGAGTGTTCTTGGCTCTTGATGTGCCGAGTGCATCCGTTCTCATGCCCGATGCGTCATTCCCTCTGCGCCCCGCGTCAACTGGGCTGCACTTCCCATCAAGGCTGTATGCACTCCCGCGTTTTGCGGGTTGCGCCTCCCGTCATGGTTTCTTGTTTCGTGTGCTACTCGATCCTTCGGGTGAACGCTTTGTTTACGGCACCTGCGGGCGAGTGTTGGCTGCGGCTCTTGTGTGTGATGTTGACACCCCAGACGCTCGTCTTCAGAGCTGTAAGAAGAAAAGGGAAGGAGAAGGAGGAGGGGGAGGACAAGCTAGGTGCGCTCGCGTCATATCTGACGTCCTACCCCTCCCTCCAACCCCTTACCATGGCGCTGATTTTCTCTATCCGCGGACGCGTGTCGTAGCGGACCTGTGGCTCCGCGCGCGCGTGCGTAGTGGGTGGTGGCGCACGCGCGTGCGTGCGTGCGTGTGTGCGTGGTTGTCGTGGTGGTGGTGGTGGTGGTGGTGGTGGTGGTGGTAGTGGTGGTGGTGGTGGTGGTGGTGGTGGTGCTGGTGGTGGTGGTGGTGCTGGTGGTGGTGGTGTTGGTACTGGTGCTGGTGCTGGTTGTGGTTGTGGTGGTGGTGGTGGTGGTGGTGGTGGTGGTGGTGGTGGCGGTGCGGCGCGGTGGTGGCGGGCGGATGGGCGCGCGAGAAAAAGGCCCGCGCTGGGGCGAGAACGCCATCCTGACGACGGAGGCCAAACACCGATCCGAAAATGAGGCCCACGCTGCAGCGGGAGCACGATTCGGAACGATTCGGGAGCAGAAATGAGGCCGGCGCCTCAACGAGAGCAGCATTTTGGGGAAAAATGACGCCGGCGCCTCAGCGAGAGTCGTTTCCCGGGATTTCCCGGGCATCCTGTGTGTAAAAAGCAGTGCGCGGAGGGTGCGCGGCCATCACCCGGACGCCATCAGGGTCTTGGGCTTTCCTATGGTTTTTCCCAACCATCCTGTGGTGTTGGGTCTTCGTTTTGAAGAGACGTCGCCCCGCGTTCCTCCTCCTCCTTCCTCCTCCTCCCCTTCCTCCCCCCTCCTCCCCCTCCCACACCCATTCTGGCACACCCCTCACACGTTTCGTGGCCCCATAGGGAGCTCCACCGAAGGCCCCAGTGGCTGCGCCCGCATGCGGTTCCACCCCCCATTTTGGCACACCCCTCACACGTTTCGTGGCCCCATAGGGAGCTCCACCGAAGGCCCCAGTGGCTGCGCCCGCATGCGGTTCCACCCCCCATTCTGGCACACCCCTCACACGTTTCGTGGCCCCATAGGGAGCTCCACCGAAGGCCCCATGTGGCACACCCCTGCGCCCGCATGCGGTTCCACCCCCCATTCTGGCACACCCCTCACACGTTTCGTGGCCCCATAGGGAGCTCCACCGAAGGCCCCAGTGGCTGCGCCCGCATGCGGTTCCACCCCCCATTCTGGCACACCCCTCACACGTTTCGTGGCCCCATAGGGAGCTCCACCGAAGGCCCCAGTGGCTGCGCCCGCATGCGGTTCCACGGCACACCCCTCACACGTTTCGTGGCCCCATAGGGAGCTCCACCGAAGGCCCCAGTGGCTGCGCCCGCATGCGGTTCCACCCCCCATTCTGGCACACCCCTCACACGTTTCGTGGCCCCATAGGGAGCTCCACCGAAGGCCCCAGTGGCTGCGCCCGCATGCGGTTCCACCCCCCATTCTGGCACACCCCTCACACGTTTCGTGGCCCCATAGGGAGCTCCACCGAAGGCCCCAGTGGCTGCGCCCGCATGCGGTTCCACCCCCCATTCTGGCACACCCCTCACACGTTTCGTGGCCCCATAGGGAGCTCCACCGAAGGCCCCAGTGGCTGCGCCCGCATGCGGTTCCACCCCCCATTCTGGCACACCCCTCACACGTTTCGTGGCCCCATAGGGAGCTCCACCGAAGGCCCCAGTGGCTGCGCCCGCATGCGGTTCCACCCCCCATTCTGGCACACCCCTCACACGTTTCGTGGCCCCATAGGGAGCTCCACCGAAGGCCCCAGTGGCTGCGCCCGCATGCGGTTCCACCCCCCATTCTGGCACACCCCTCACACGTTTCGTGGCCCCATAGGGAGCTCCACCGAAGGCCCCAGTGGCTGCGCCCGCATGCGGTTCCACCCCCCATTCTGGCACACCCCTCACACGTTTCGTGGCCCCATAGGGAGCTCCACCGAAGGCCCCAGTGGCTGCGCCCGCATGCGGTTCCACCCCCCATTCTGGCACACCCCTCACACGTTTCGTGGCCCCATAGGGAGCTCCACCGAACGCTCCAGTGGCTGCGCTCGCATGCGGTTCCACCCCCCATTTCGGCACACCCCTCACACGCTTCGTGGGTGGCTCCATGGGGAGCTCCACCGAACGCCCCAGCGGCTGCGCTCGCATGTGGTTCCCCCCCCAAATTTCTTTACACCCTTCACACGGTTCGTGGCCCCATAGAGAGCTCCACCGAAGGCCCCAGTGGCTGCGCTCGCATGCGGTTCCGCCCCCTTTTTTTCGGCACGCCTTTCACACGTCTCGTGGCCCCATAGGGAGCTCAACCGAACGCCGCAGTGGCTGCGCTCGCATGCGGTTCCGCCCCCCATTTCGGCACACCCCTCACACGCTTCGTGGTTCCATAGGGAGCTCCACCGAAGGCCCCAGTGGCTGCGCTGGCATGCGGTTCCGCACCCCATTCTGGCACACCCCTCGCACGTTTCGTGGCCCCATAAAGGGGGCTCCACCAAAGGTCCCAGTGGCACTGCCCGCTTGCGTCCGCCACCACCCAGCACAGCCCTTGTTCCCTGCGCTTCACCCACCCAGAACAGCGCTTCGTAGCCCTATAGGGAGCTCCACCAAAGGTCCCAGCGGCACCGCCCGCATGCGTCCGCCACCACCCTGCGCAGCCCTTGCTCCCTGCCTGCGTTTCACCCACCCAGTACAGCGTTTCGTGGCCCCATAGGGAGCTCCACCGAAGGTCCCAGTGGCACCGTTCGCATGCGTCCGCCACCACCCAGCACAGCCCTTGCTGACCGCGTCTCACCCACCGAGTACAACGTTTCGTGGCCCCATAAGGAGCTCCACCGAAGGTCCCAGTGGCACCGCCCGCATGCGTCCGCCACCACCCAGCACAATTGCGGCATTCACAACTGCATATGGTTGGGTCCTTCGCCAGGCTAATTTTTGGACGTCTTGCAGGCCTTTGGGGGGTCTATTTGGACGTCTTGCCGCAACCCATGGGGCCCGTGGGGCGTCCTGGAGCGTCGGGCGCCTCGAGAGGCGAGAACGCTTAAATGCGAGGTTGGGAGATCAAGGATTGTGGTTTCTTGGAGGGCATATTTGGCCGTGTTAGAGGCGTTTTGGGATCAGTTTTGGGTTCAGTTGGGTCGGATTTGGATGTCTTGGAGGCATCTTGGAGGCCATCTTGGAACCATCTTGGCCGTCTTGGAGGCTAGTTCTGCTGGTTTCGCCCTTGCGTTGCGCGTCCTTGCGCCTCCT
The DNA here is from genome assembly GCA_963575745.1 of Prorocentrum cordatum. NCBI lineage: Eukaryota > Dinophyceae > Prorocentrales > Prorocentraceae > Prorocentrum > Prorocentrum cordatum. Next base: position 256,372 of record CAUYUJ010015328.1, read on the forward strand.
TTTGTGTCCTTCCGAGTGGCCCTCGGCTTGGGCCGAAGGCCCAGAAGAAATTGTCACAAGGACCACAACATACCTGACGTTTGGCACGCCGTGCACCCCGCTGGCAAGACCACAGGGGGCGGCGGATCTGCTGGCCCTCGGCCCATGCCGCCACCGTGCCTGCCTTGGAGCCCTCTTGGCCCGTTTTGGGGCACTCGTGGCTCCGAACAAGTCATCACGAAACGGGAAGCGCCCGGGACCTGGGATCTACGGGAGGCACGCAAGGCATTCCGGGAAATTTGAGAATTTGGGGTTCAGGTTTTTTAGTATTCAGTGCTGAGGACTGTCGACCGAGGAGATTACAAGGGACCTGAGGGCCAGCTGCACGGTGGTGGATCTATGAGTGGCACCCCCTCTTCAGCGCCCAGTCCCACCACTCCCAGACCCGTTGCCCTGCCGCGCTCTCAGGATTTCGAGCAGCTGTGCTCCAAGTTGTGTAAACGCTTCTTCCGCATCTACGCCCACGCCTACCTGTGGGGAGGGCGGAGGAGAACGAGGAAGTGGACTGACGCTGGCGGCGGCGGCGGCAGCATCAGCAATCCAGTTGCAAGTCGCATCGCATTGTGAGCATATACGTTGGACGGATGGTGGTGATGCTGCTGCTGGTGGCGACGACGATGATGACAATGGTGATGGTGATGGCGATGGCGATGGCGATGACGAAGATTGTGATGATGTTGGTGATGAGTACGTTGATTATGGTGGTGATGCTGATGCTGACGATGCTGATGATGCTGCTGACAATGATGGTGATGATGGTGAGGGTGATGGTGATGGTGCGAATATGAGGAGGGCGATTATGAGGCTTGTGATGGTGGTGATGATGATGATGATGATGATGATGCTGATGGCGATGGTGGCAATGTCGATGAGGATGAAGCGTGGTACTATACTGATGATCGAGATGATGCTGCTAGTGATGATGATGGTGATGATGATAATGCTGATGATGATGACTCTGATGCTGCTGTTGATGATGATGACGATGCTGCCGATCATGATGCTGATGCTGATGATGATGATGATGATGATGATGGTGCTGATGCTGATAATGCTGATGCTGATGCTGATGATGATGCTGATGACAATGATGTTGCTGCTGATGATGCTGATGATGACACGCTGATGCTAATGATGACGCTGATGATGATGATGATGATGATGATGATGATGCTGATGATGTTGCTGATGATGATGATGATGATGATGCTGCTGGTGATGATGGTGCTGATTATCATAACGATGATGACCATGGTGATGATGCTGATGATGACGATGCTGATGACGATGCTGATTGTGATGATGATGATGTTGGTGCTGAGGATGATCATGATAATGATGGTGATGCTGCTGAGGATGGTGATGCTGATGCTTCTGATGATGTTGATGCTGATTTGGATGATGATGATGATGATGATGATGATGATGATGATGATGCGGAAGATGCTAATGATGATGATGATGATGATGATGATGATGATGATGATGATGATGATGATGATGGGGCTGATGATGCTGATGCTGATGGTGAGGATTATCATGAGTATGATGATGATGATGCTGACGATGGCGATGCTGGCGTATGTATGCTGATGCTTATCATGCTGATGATACCGATGCTGATGATTATGCTGATGGTGATTCTGATGCGGACGCGGATGATGGTGATGATGCTGATGTTGATCATGTTGATGCTGATGCTCATGCTGGTGATGATGATGCTTATGATGAAGACACGGCTGATGATGATGATGATGATGTTGGCGTTGATGCTGATGATGTTGAAGATTATGCTGCTGGTGATGATGCTGATGATGGTGATGCTGATCATGATGATGCTGTTGATGATGATGATGACGATGCTGATGGCGATGCTGATGATGAGAGCGATGATGATGTGGTTGATGATGATGCTAATGATGCTGATCATGCTGATGATGCCGATGATGCTGACGATGATGATGATGCTGCTGATGATGAGGAGGATGATGAAGATGTTGATGCGGATGATGATGATGGTGGTGGTGGTGGCCATGATGATGATGATGATGATGATGATGATGATGATGATGATGATGATGATGATGATGATGATGGTGCTGATGCTGTCATTGTTGATCCTGATGCTAATGCTGGTGATGGCGATGCTGCTGACGGTGGTGCTGCTGTTGATGTTGTTGATGATACTGATGGTGGTGCTGATGATGATGCTGATGCTGACGATGATGATGATGCGGATGCGGTTGATGGTGATGATGCTGTTGCTGATGATGATGATGATGATTATGATACTGATGCTGATGATGCGGTTGTCGTTGATGATGATGATGCTGATCATGATGATGCTGATGCTGATGCCGAGGCGGATGATGCTGCTGTTGATGATGATATTGATGATGATGCGAATGATGATGATGATGATGATGATGATGATGATGATGATGATGATGATGTTGATGCTGATTATGATGATGATGCTGCTGATGATGATGTTGACGCTGTTGCTGCTGCTGATGCTGATGCTGATGTTGCTGATGATGAGGCTGCTGACGATGATGATGCTGATGATGCTGATGATGATAATGATGATGATGACGATGCTGATGCTGATGATGATGATGATGATGATGATGACGATGATGATGATGATGATGATGATGATGATGATGATGATGATGATGATGATGATGATGGTGGTGGTGCTGATGATACTGATGCTGATGGTGATGATAATGATGCTGGTTCTGATGATGATGACGAGGATGATGATGAGCGTGACTATGATAATGAACGTGACGATGATGGTGGTGATGGTGGTGATGATGATGATGATGATGCTGATGATGATGATGATGATGATGATGATGATGATGATGATGATGATGATGATGATGATGATGATGATGATGATGATCGGCAGAAGATGGCGAAGTGT
>CAUYUJ010015328.1:261945-319136 GCA_963575745.1 Prorocentrum cordatum
TAGGGGGGGATCGGATAGGCGTAGGTGGGGATGCATCGACCCCTAATCGCCCATTGATCGCCAATAGGGGCCCCACAGCCCCAACCTGCCGAGGAGAGTGCGGATTCCCAATCGGATTCCTATCGCCGATCTATCGGCGATGTATCGCCGACTCCAGGTCGATGTTTCCCCTTATTCCTATCCCCCCCTGTCGTTGCCCCTCAGCATAGGGGGGCAGGGGGAGGAGGGAAGGCTTCTTAGCTGCACCCCTGCTTCTTAGAAGGCGCGCGCCTTAGCCATGGGTGTACGGCCGGCGTCTTTTCAGAAGCAGCCTCCTTCCAAGAAATGCCTCCCCTCCTCCCCCGAATCACGAGGGAAACCACGCACAGACACAAGCCATCTCCCATGCCCAGAAACAAGATGGACTTTCTTGGAAGTGGGGAGGAAGACGACCATCCAGGACATATGTTACCAGCCTCGAACGTATCCCTATCCCTAAGATTGACACGCCAAAAGGCCATGACAATCTCAGGGATCCGCCCTCAAAAAATATAAGGGAATCCCTAAGGTTGGCATCGTGATGAGGAGGTGCCCAGCATGGGGATAGGGATACGCTCCAGGCTGGCAAATATGGACAACAACATCGGGATGGACCCCCCCCCCGCTTGAGGTCGACCCCCCCCTCCGTCCCCGCTCGAGCTTCCTCCTTGGACCCCCCCCCCCCCGCTTGAGCTCGACCCCCCCCCCCCGTCCTCGCTCGAGCTCCCCCCCCTCGAGTCTTGGACCCCCCCCCCCCGCGCTGGAGCGTTCACTGAATATTGCGTGGGTAATTCGCTGGATCCCGACCCCCCCCCCCCAGAGCGAAGCTTGAGCGAGCTCAAGCCCACGCTCTCAGAAACTCACACGCCGGATCGGCGGAGTTGTGTGTCCCTGGGCCCCTCGTGCGCGCCGCCAGCTCTCACGGGGGGGGGCAAGGTCGCACTTCGACGTGATCCGGGAGAACGGCGCCGAGGCGGCGCGCCGGGGGCGATAGGGGGGCCAGCTGCTGCCAGGGGTGCCCCTGGCCCACGGCGCGCCTCCAGGACTTCCAGGGATCGGAGGTGGATGGACCTCCTGCCCTGGCACGTCGACCCCGTGGAAAATATAGGGAAATATGGGAAGTGGCGGGGAAGACAAGAAGCCCAGAAAATATGGGAAACTATGGGGAATCCTATTATTTGTGTGTATATATACATATATATATATATATCTATATATATATATATATATATATATATGTGTGTGTGTGTGTGTGTGTGTGTTCCAGGGCCACAGGAACTGCAGCCGGGGCGAGGGGTACTCGGATGCCATGTTGCGCTCTCAGAGGCCCTCTCGGAGCCAGCCCCCCTGCCCCCTCGGTCGGGGGCTCAAGACTTCCAGGGATCGGAGGTGGATGGACCTCCTGCCCCGACACGTCGATTCAGGAATTGGCCGTTGTCGGCTCGCGAGAGGGCGTGGCGGCCGTCCCTTTTGCGGGTCCAGGTCCGTCGGTTTCGGCCCCAGGCCGTGTTCATTGAGGGGAGGTTTACTCAAGGGAGGTCTGTCCACCGCCGAATGAATGGCGTCTTGGACCTCTTTTGGGGCGCTCTTTGGGCGCTCTTTGGGCCTTCTCGGGGCCCTCATGGGCTCCTCCAGGGGCTGTCTTGGGCCGTGTGGGGGTCCTGCGGAGGTCTCAGCAGCCAATCGGAGGCGAGGAGGCGAGAAGTCACACACATTGACTTCCTCGGGTTTTGGAGCTGCGTTGGCTTCTTGGGGAGTTCCCTGGAGGGCTCCAAGAGCACTTGGAAACCGTCTCAGGGCCGTCTTTTTGGTCTCTTGGATGTGCATCGGAGGTTATTCTGACCCATCTTGAGCTCTCTGGAGCAATTCTGGATGCCACCTTGCGCTCTCAGAGGCCCTCCTGTCAGAAAGACACGTGTCGGGTTGGGAGCATGGGGTTGGGAAAATGGATCAAATCATTTATATCATCGCGTTTGCTGATGGTACTTATCAGACGGGCATGTGCACGGGCATTGTCCGTCGCATCCTCCAAACCCCTTGCGGCTTGAAACGCCTGCCGATTGCGCTGGTGCTTCTGCTTGTACTTGGCTTGGTTCTTCGCTTTCACATCGCTTGACACGACGTTCCGCTCACCACATTCACGCGTCTCTCCTTCAGAGCCAGCTGTTCCTCCTGAAGAACCCTGCTCTGCGCGTCACTGGCCGGGCCTCTATAGTCTGGAATTATCTCTGGGTCCGATCGGCAGCGATGTTGCACCGCCGGTGCTAACGACTTATGCAGAAGTCATGACGCAACCCATGCAAAACGGAAGCGGATCAACGCAGCAGTGATTCCGTATTGCGAACGGGACCCAATGCGGAATCCATTATTCTGTCCGTATCAGGAACGGAACGCGTTCTTGAACGGCCCCACCGAAGGTTTCGGCAGGGTTCCAAGAGGGCCCCGAGAGGGCCACGAAGTAGGCTGCAGGGTGCTGCCTGCGTCTTGGAAAGTGCCCAGGGGTCCAGGATTGCCCCGAGAGGGCCACGAAGTAGGCTGCAGGCTGCAAACCTCGTCTTAGGAAGCTTGCGCGGTGTTGGATCGGCGGCCCATGCCTTGCGGTGACAACACGTTTCCCTTTCGCTAGATGCATGCGGCCGACGGTATCGATCGTTGCATCTGGAAGCTTTTGCTCACACCCTGCATTCGCTCAACCCCCTCCTCCCAACACGATAATTGTCTTTCAAATCTTGGAGCCGTCTTGGGCCCTCTTGGACGCCCTAACCCCTTACGGGGCGCCCCTTCCAGGCCCAGGGGAGGGGGCAGGGGGAGGGGTTAAGACACCCTCGTAGATAGCAAGCCGTCTAGCTCATTCCCACCCGCCCTCCCAACACACGCGTAACACCCGAGCCTCAGCATGATCAGCGGTCGTCTTTGGATGGGCAGCTACTGGGAACCAACACCGACCCCATGTGCGCGACTCTGGGGCGAGGTCCGCCACGCGTGCCACGTGCGCCACGCGCGCCAGGCGCGCCAGGCACCCCTGGGACCCGAACGTGCCAGGCACATCTGGTGCGCCAGATGCGCCACGTGCTCCACGTGCGCCAGGTGTGCCGCATATTCCATACGCGCCAGGTGCACCGCGTTCGGGGCACGCGTAGAGTGTGTCAGGTGCGCCTGCGCACGTGACTTCACACATCGGGAAGCATGTCGGCCCCACCATCCTTGTCGTAAGCCAATGCCCATCATGGTGTCAGGTGTGCCTGCACACAGCAGGCCATGCGCCACCACCCCCGCCGTCCTTGTCCAAAACCACTTGACAGAGATCGCGGGGCTGCCGCGCATGATCCCGATTTAGCAGCGAGGTGCCTGGCGCATGTTTTTCACAAAGATGGTGGCCCTGCGCGCAGCAGGCAATCTGCTGACACCCCTGCCGTCCCTGTTAACAATTAGCCTGGCGAAGGACCCAACCATATGCAGTTGTGAAAACCGCAATTGTGAACACCATCTTCGCCCGCGCTGCCTATGTGGCCACGGCTTCCCGCCGGAGCCCGACATGCTCAGGAACACAGCCGTGGCTGTCTTCGCGGGCGCCGACGACGACAAGGGCGGCGTCCGTCTGACCGAGGAGCAGAAGCAGGAGAGGGCTTTGAGAACCATGAGTGAGGAGGTGGCGTTGCACGTCGACAAGGCGGAGTGCGACGCCCAGGCGCGGTTGTTGAAGCAGCACAACAATGGGACCACGCTCTTCGTGAGGGGTGTGCCGACATGGTCCGAGGCCGCCATGCGAATCCTGCCACTGGGTGCCTTCGGTGGAGCTCCGTATGTGGCCGCGATCTTCGTGAGGGGTGTGCCGAAATGTCCCGAGGCCGCCATGCGAACCTTGCCACTGGGGCCTTCGGTGGAACCCCCTATGGGGCCACGGTCCTCGCGAGGGGTGTGCCGAAATGTCCCGAGGGCGCCGTGTGAACCCTGCCAGTGAGGGCCTTCGGTGGAGCTCCCTATGGGGCCACGGTCCTCGTGAGGGGTGTGCCGAAATGGCTCGAGGCCGCCGTGCGAATCCTGCCACTGGGGGCCTTCGGTGGAGCTCCGTATGTGGCCACGACCCTCGTGAGGGTGGCGCCGAAATGGCCCGAGGCCGCCATGCGAACCCCACCGCTGGCGCCTTCGATGAGCTCTCAGCGGGGCCACGATCCTCGCGAGGGTTGTGCCGGCCGTGCGAACCCTGCCACGGGGGGCCCTCGGTGGGGTTCCCTATGGGGCCACGGTCCTCGTGAGGGTGTGCCGAAATGGCCCGAGGTCGCCATGCGAACCCCGCCGCTGGCGCCTTCGATGGGCTCTCAGCGGGGCCACGATCCTCGCGAGGGTTGTGCCGGCCGTGCGAATCCTGCCACTGAGGGCCTTCGGTAGAGCCCCCCCTGGGGCCACGACCCTCGTGAGGGGTGTGCCGAAATGGCCCGAGGCCGCCATGCGAACCCTGCCATTGGGGCCTTCGGTGGAGCTCCCTATGTGGCCACGGTCCTCCTGAGGGGTGTGCCGACATGGCCCGAGGCCGCCATGCGAACCCTGCCACGGGGGGCCTTCGGTGGAGCTCCGTATGTGGCCACGACCCTCGTGAGGGGTGTGCCGAAATGGCCCGAGGCCGCCGTGCCAATCCTGCCACTGAGGGCCTTCGGTGGAGCCCCCCCTGGGGCCACGACCCTCGTGAGGGGTGTGCCGAAATGTCCCGAGGCCGCCATGCGAACCCTGCCATTGGGGCCTTCGGTGGAGCTCCCTATGTGGCCACGGTCCTCCTGAGGGGTGTGCCGAAATGGCCCGAGGCTGCCGTGCGAATCCTGCCACCGGGGGCCTTCGGTGGGGTTCCCAATGGGGCCACGATCCTCGTGAGGGGTGTGCCGAAATGGCCCGAGGCCGCCATGCGAACCATGTCACACGCTTCGTGGCCCCATACTGGGCTCCACCGAAGGCCCCAGTGGCGCAGCCCGCCTGCGTCCCAGCCGCCCATTTCGGTAGACCCGTCACACGTTTCGTGCCCCCATATGTACTCCGGCTCAGTTGGCAGCGCCCGCATGGCGGCCCCTCCCGTTGCGAACACGCCCTTCACGCGCTTCGTGACCCCAAAAGAAGGTACACCGAAGGTGATGCGCACAACGACAGTATGAACAACTGCATATGGTTGGGTTTTTCGCCAGGCCTTTTGTTTAGGGGGGCTGGCGGGGAAACCGACCTCATCCTTGATCGCCTTCTCCTCCTCCTCCTCCTCCTCCTCCTCCTCCTCCTCTTCCTCTTCCTCTTCCTCCTCCTAGCCCCTGCCAAACCCAACTTCCCAGCTGCGCAGTTCTGCTCAGCCTTGCTAGCCAGTGCTAAGCCGTGGTACGCCCAGCTGAGTAATGTTAGCCCTTGCTATGCACTGCTGAGCCCTGGCAGCTGCTGTTAAACCCTGCTGGTGGGCCCTACTGGGCCCTGCCAGCCCTTCCCAAGCCCTGCTGCTAAGTCACGTTGGGGAGTCACGCTGGCGCCCTGCAGATTCACGACATGCCTCGCTAAGGTCTGCCAAGCTTTCCTGAGCCATGTCAAGCTTCGCTGAGCCTTGCAAGGCCGTTCATCTACAATGCTCACTCCTGCTAGGCACTGCCCAGACGCCCCATGCCATGGTAAGTATTGCGAAGCCTGCTCCGCCTTTCAAACCTCTGGTCTGCCATGCTCGCCCCTGCAAAGCCCTTGCAGGCCCTGGTGAGCTTCTTGCTAGGCCCTGCGAAGCCCTGGTAAACTCTGCTCTGGCCTGATAAGCTATGCCGAGCCAGAAGGTTGCCAAGCGAGTAGTGTCAGGCCCTGTTGAGCCCTGGCCCTGGCAAGCGCTGCTACGCTCTGCTGAGCTATGCCTAGCCCAGCCATGGCCTGCCACGCCCTGCTGGGGTCTGCCAGGCCCTGCTAAGCGTGGCCAAGCTCCGCTACGCCCTGCTGGGCTCTGCCAGGCACTCTCCACCCTTGTTCAACCACGCTCACTGTTGCTGTGCCGTGGTAGGATCCGCGAAGCACTGATTTGCTTGGCTCAGCCCGGCGGGGACCTGCTACGCCCTGCAGAGTTATGCGACTCTCTGATGAGCCAGGCTTGGCTCTGCTAGACACTGCGCAGTTCTGTTCGGCTCTGATCTGCCTTGCTGGGCTTTGATAGGCCGTGATCGGCCATGCCAGGCCCCGATATGGCATGCTAAGCCATGGCATGTCTTGTTGCCCAGCCCTCCTAAGGCAAGCTTGGTCCTGCTAAGCTGTGGTGAGCCCCGCCAATCCCTGGTAAGCAGTGCTAGCTCCTGTCAGGCATTGCTAAGATGTGCAAGGCATTGGCGCGCCTTGCTAAGCAGAGCTAGGCTCTGCTCAGTCCTGCTGATCCCTGCTGCGCACTGTTGCGTCCTGCTTCGCACTGCTGAGGTTTGCTACACTTCCTCGGCTTTGCTTAACCATGCTAGGTCTTGCTAAACCCTGTTGAGCGTTGCTTGGTCATGACGAGCCTTGCTGCGACATGAGCAGCCCTGCTAAGCCATGCGCTGCTCTGCCAAGATCTGCCAGGCCGAGGTGTGCTCTGCTGGACACTGATAGGATATGCCACTCAAAGCTCGGGTCCATAGAACCTTGCCAGGCCATGCTAGGCTCTGTTATGCACTGCTAAGCCTTGCTATGTTTTGATATGCCTTGCGAAATACTGCAACGCCATGCAGAGCGTGGTTCATGTTGCAAAACCCTGAAAGACTATGTTGGGTAGTGTTCAACACTGGTAGGCCATGCCAGTCCTTGCTAAGCTCTGACGAGCCTTCCTGACCCTTGCTCAGACCTGCTACACTCTGGCATATGCGAAGACCTTCCCTGACATGGCGAGCCCTGCTGAGCCATGCTGATCTCTGCTGCATCCTGGTAAACCCTGGCAAGGACTGCTAGCCCCCCTCGCTAAGCACTGCGAGGCTCCGCGAGCACTTGCTAATCTCTGCTGAGCCCCGCTAGGCCATCGCAAGCGCTTTCCTTGATGCGGCTGGCCTGCTAAGCGGCAACAGTCCTATGCCCAGCTTGGTCTCGCTAAACCAGGCTAGAACATGCCGAGCCCAGATCAACTATGATAACAAGTGCAAAACCCTGTCAGGCCTTGCTAAGACTTGCTAGCCCTTGACCGGGCTTGCTAAGCCCTGCTCGTTCCTCCCAAGCGCTGCTGCTCTTCGTTGAGCCCTGCTGGGCACTGCTGGGCACTGCCACGCATGCGCGCCCCAGGCGTGCGCGTCTCATGCGCGCAGTTCATGTTAACCAGAGGGGAGAGAGAGAGAGAGAGAGAGAGAGACAGAGAGAGAGAGAGAGAGACAGGGAAAGAGATATACATATATATATATATATTATATATATATATATATATATATATATATAAAGTAAGAGACAGGGAGAGCGAGAGAGAGAGAGAGAGAGAAAGAGAAAGAGAGAGAGAGAGAGAGGGAGAGCGAGAAAGGCAGAGACAGAGAGGGAGAGAGAGAAACAGAGGGAGAGAGATAGAGAGAGAGCGATAGACAACATATACGGGTGATATTGAAGAATACGGTGCCAAGCCTCGCGGAGCCGGAGATTCGAGGGCCATTCTCGTGGGGGCATCTCTCGAATGAAGGGCTGGCACAGTAGTCGTACAGTGTCAGAGGTGAGGAGAGAGAGATAGAGAGATATTGTGTGCTAACACGAGAGAGTGAGGGAGAGAGAGAGAGGAGAGCTAGGGTAGATGAGGACGATGATGCTGAAGCGAAGGGTCACAGAACACATCTCGCAACTGGTAACCGAACACACCGTACATCTCCACTGAAACCCCGATGGGGCTCCGCGACCCCCCGCCTCTGCCGGGTAACGGGTGGCCGGCGCGCGTGTGCTCGCCATGGCCTCTTTCGGGAAAGCCTCCATGAGGGGCGGCGGCTTGCCCTGGGCGCTCTTGCTCCTGGATGTAAGGCGGGCGCGTCCCGCTACAGGAGGAATATTCAAACATAGTCAAGAAATAGTCAGGGGGCGACTTTTTCTATTTTTGTTTGCCTGTTTTGGTGTTTTTCATATAATTTCCTACCTAGGCTCTGCCTAGAAGGGTTCTTACCTTCTAGCTTAAAGGGGCCAGGCAGTGGAAATCGCCCTGGGCGGTTCCCCCGGCATCCGCCCCGCGGTTCCCCCAGGATCCGCCCCGCGGTTCCCCCAGTTACGTCCCCTGGGTTCACCCAGCTTAGCTTAGCTAAGCTTAGCTAAGCTTTGCTAAGCTTAGCTTAGCTTAGCTAAGCTTGTCTCATCTTAGCTTAGCTTAGCTTAGCTTGGCTTGGCTTGGTTTAGCTTAACTTAGCTTACCTTACCTTAGCTTAGCTTAGCCTAGCCTAGCTTCGCTTAGCTTAGCTTAGCACAGCTTAGCTTACCTTAGCTTAGCTTAGCGCAGCGCAGCATAGCGCAGCGCAGCATTAGCACAGCATAGCATAGCATATCATAACCAAGCATATAATATCATATCATAACATAGCATAGCCCAGCATCGCATAGCATAGCATAGCATAACACAGCATAGCGCAGCATAGCATATCATACCATAGCATAGCATTGCGTAGCATAGCACAACGCAGCATATCATATTATATCACAACAGAACATATCATAGCATAGCATAGTATAGCGCAGCATAACACATCATACCATATCATAACATAGAATATCATACCATAGCGCATCATGTTATATCATGTCATAGCCTAGTATAGCATAGCATAGCGCAGCATAGCATAGCATATCATAGCATAGCGCATCATCGCATATCATAGCATAGCATAGCGCATCGTAGCATATCATATCATAGCCTAGCATAACACAGCGCAGCCGAGCGTACCCTAACACAGCATAGCATAGCATAGCGCAGCATAGCGCAGCATAGCATAGCATAGCATAGCATATCATAGCGCAGAGTAGACGGCATGCAGATGCAGGTGTAGATGTACATGTAGCTGCCGGTGTAGATGTAGATGTTGCTCTCCTAAATGCTCCAACTCCCAGGTAGGGTCGCCCTGGGACAATTTGTCATTTTTCTGTCAAGATCTGCCTGCAGGAGGACATGCCCGACCTAATCCCAGATGGGCGTCTGCCTCGTCTCTTTCTCTTGACCGCCTTCTCGTCTCTCGCCAGCCCCCCTCCCCCATGGAGAGTCGGCGGCGAGCCTGGGGGGGAGGGGAGAAGGAGCGGGCCCTGCCTTCGCAAAAGGCTCGGGCAGTCCCCTGGCCTTCCGAGAAGTTTCACGAGCCTTCCCCGGAGGCACGGACAACTTCCCAGGAGGCGCGAGGACTTCTCAGAAGTCCCGCCGCCTTCTGAGAAGGCCTTCTCTGTCTCGCTTCAACTCCTCGTGCGCCTTCCACACTGACCCGTGAGCGTACTCAGACCCCCGACGTCGTGACTTTTTCGCAACGTCGACCTCCAGAGGTCTGGACCCCTTCCCCGGGACAGGTTTTTCATCCTGAGCCGTTTTTTCATGGTCCTGAGGCCCGGCGAGGGCCCCCGGAGGCCGAGCATAGCGACACATATCCCGTGATTTTTCACGAAGCGAGGGGATCCTCGCGCGCTCGTCAGGGGAGCGGCGTGGGGGGGAGGGAGGTGTTCGGCTCGCCAGGCGCGCGGACGATCTCGCTCGCCGCCGAGAAAAGCACCCCCCTGGCCTGAAGTCGGGCATGTCCCTCTGCGGGAGGAGTATTCAAAAATACAAAAATATTCCAGTCTCGGGGCGATTCCTCTTTCTTTTTTAACAGTTTCGTATCGGGCCGAACGAAAGAGGAGGATAGGGAAAGGGGGGGTCACGGAATCTGCTGCACGCAGCTGGTTTCTGCCTCACCGAGGGGCCCATTCCTCGATACATAGCCGCCTCCGGCGCCGGGAGGCGCCGGGATTCTCAACCCCCCTTTGCTATCCTCCCCTTTCACCCGACCCGATCCTAGCATGTGTTCACACTATTGTTTATGTTTCGTCCAAAACCCGCATCTGGGAGGACGTGCCCGATCTACAGTCGACCCGCAGAGTAAGGATGGGCAACCTTCCCAAGGGTACCCTTGCATCCTTGCCTCCTGGGCCCATCCTTGGCCACCTTCGTTGGCCGCGCCCCGCTCGAAACGCTTCGAGATGGGCGTCTGAGGCCCTTGCATCCCTATCGCGCATCCTTACTCTGCGGGTTGACTGTGACCCCTCTTCCTCCTCCTCCTCCTCCTCCTCCTCCTCCTCCTCCTCCTCCTCCTCCTCGACAGCGTCCGACTGGTCTCCCCCTCCTCCTCCTCCTCCTCCTCCTCCTCCTCCTCCCTCCTCCTCCTCCCTCCTCCTCCCTCCTCCTCCTCCTCCTCCTCCTCCGACTCCACGGGCGCCTGCGGCCTCGCCCTGCGGGGGCGGCCTCCTCTGCTCGGCGGCCGCCGGCGGCGGCGGGCGGCCGGCGGCGGCCGGCGAGCGGGGGGGGGGGGCGCCTCTCGGCCGGCGGAGGCCCTGCAGAGGGTGCCGTGGGCGGGGAGGGGCGGTGCTCCCCGAGGTGTCGGGGCGATCGTCACCACCCACCTCCTCCTCCTCCTCCTGCTCCCTCCTCCTCCTGCTCCTTCCTCCTCCTCCTCCTCCTCCTCCTCCTCCTCCTCCTCCTCCTCCTCCTCCTCCTCCTCCTCCCCCTTCCTCGCGCCCTGGTGTTTGCCGTCCGCCGCCGCCGAGCTTCGGTGGTTCCACAGTTCACCACGCACCAAACCACCCCAACCCAACCCGACGGCTCAGATTTACCCTCGATTTCCAGTGGGGGGGGGGTCGGGGAAGATTGAAAAAACACATGGAACCCGTACCCCCCCCTCAACCCGAAGTTCGGGTCAGATTCGGGTCTTCGGGTTGGGTTGGGGTGGTCTGGTAGGTAGTCAGATCGTCAAGCGAGCATTTTTTGGCCGGGATTGAGGGCAAAGGGTGAAGTCCGAAATGCCGTTTCGATAGGATTTTCGAGGCTGGAACTTGCAAGATGTGGATCCCAAGACGGATGGATTTTCGAGGTGCAAAAGCCCCTGTGGATTCCACCCTGAGCCCTCCACCCTAAGAAAATGCTCAGGTCAAGCAGTGGCGGAGCGTCCTGGCCTTCAGAGGAGGAAAAGGTACCCATACCTCTGCCCTCCCCTCGAATTCCCCTTTTTGGTCCTCCTGGGCCTCCGTCGTCGCCACCGCCGGATTCGCCTCGAAATCCTGGTCAGAACGCACCCCAGGAGAGGTCCGGGGAGTAGCGGTATCGGTACCTCTTGGTTTCCCCAGGAGCGTCTTGGCTCGGCCAGAGAGGCCCACCACGGAAGGTTCGAAGAAACTTTGGTGGTCTGCACAAGATGTTCTCAGAACATTTCTGGCTGGGGCTGTCTTGGTTTAACATTGGGATCATGTTCTAAGATCAGCTCTTTTTTTTGTCTTAGAACATTTTGGGGTTCTAAGAACATGTCGTGGTAGGCCTATAGGAATGCTGGGACCGTTGGTCCCTGCTTAATCCCCGAGAATCGGGACGATCGAGATGGGTGCCCATCGGTCGCTGGCAGTAGGTATTTTTGGAGTCCCAGATCCCAGTCTACTTTGGGCGCCTTCCCGCTGCAAGGATCGGCTGATCTCCTTCTTCCCTCCTTTTCAGGGGGCGGGCGGAAGCCCAATCTACTTCCAACGCCTTCCTACTTCATGTTTCTACCTACTTCTTCCGACCGATGGGTACGGAAAGAACGGTTGCTATGCCCAACAGCAGTTTACTTTGCACAGGGCTCGCTGTCCGCGCTGCCGCGGAAATCTTTTACTGAAGGCATAAGCCAGGCGATCGCAAACATGGATCAAGGGGGCGTGGGTTGGCGACGGTTCCGTTTCCATGGGAAATCGCGGATTCCCGCCGCCGAGCGAGGCGGCACCGGATGCCTTTTGGGGAGGGCACCTCCCCCGATCCTTGGATTTGGCGACCGCGCGTCAAGTCCACGGATCGCCAAACCATGGTTTGCGCGCCCCCGACTAAGGCCGTCTGCCCAACAGCGGTCGCTGTCGGTTTTGGACGACATTTGTGGTTGGGCATGTCACCCATTTCTTCGTACAGTGGAGACCCATGCCAAGAAACACCCTGCTTGCCTCCAGGGTGCCCTGGGTGTCTTGGGTTTGATAGCTGTGCAATGGAAGGCGTGACGTTCCCACACCAAAAATCAATGGACGTCCTGGGGTCTCAAGGTTGGGTTTTTTGTTGAATGTCTCTTGTGGACTGGCATCCACGGTACTCATCTCGGGCGTCCGGAGTGGTGGTCCTCCCCGGGAGGTGCTGTTGTTCGGATGCAGGGCTGCAGGGGCGGGCCAGGTTAGACGCCTCGTTCAAGCAGTGGCGAAGCGCCCTGGCTTGCCAATAGGCCCATCAAACAATGTTCGAAGAGCCTTTCGTGGTTCGCATGAAGTGTTCTCATAAGATTTCTGGCTGAGGCAGTTTTGGTAGATTTATCGGTTGCATGTTTTGAGGGCATGGTTTTTGTGCTCAGAACATTCATGAATTTTGCGAACCGTGGTAAAGCCTGTCGAGATGCCGGAGCGGGCCAGGTAGACGCCTCGTTCAAGCAGTGGCGAGGCGTCCTGACTTGCCTAGAGGCCCACCACAGAATGTTCTAAGAGCCTTTCGTGGATTGCACGACGTGTTCTCAAACCATTTCTGGCTCAGACCGTTTTGGTATACTTGATCGGTTGCATGTTCTGAGAGCATCTTTTTTGTGTTTAGGACATTCCTGAATTCTGCGAATCGTGGTAGGCCTATACAGATGCCTGAGCGGGCCAGGTAGACGCCTCGTTCAAACAGTGGCGAGGCGTCCTGTGCGTATAGGCCCACCAAAGGATGTTCTGAACAGATCCTTTTTGGTCTGCATGAAATTGTCTTGGAACATTTCTGGCTGGGGCTCTCTTGTTTCAACACATCGGGCAGATGTTCTAAGAATATAGCTAAATTCTCTTAGAACATGTTTGGGTTCCGCGATAATTTCGTGGTAGGCCGATCGGAATTCCCAGACGGTCGGTCACTGCTCAACGAGTGGTGCCGTTGTTCGGATGCAGGGCAACTGGAGCGGGCCGGGTAGACGCTTCGTCCTCTTCGTCCGCCCCAAAGGGTGCCCCTCCCCCTTGTTGTATGAAGCCGCGGCGCCCGTCACGAGTCTCAAACGGTGTCAGCGTTGAGCGCTCCCCCAGCGGTTGTGCGCGGTGTCTCACAAGGGTGGGGGTGGACCAAGAATCGAATTTCCATGAGCAGCGTCTGGGGATCGTTTCCAGACTGGGTGATGGGGGCGCGCGAAACGTGAAAGGCATGGGAGACGGATTTGGCCGCGGGGGGCCCCAAACATGTTGGTGAGCCCGAGTTGAAGTCTGAATCCGGCCGTGAGGGACACCAACAAGATCACGCGACGCTAACAAGGACCGGCGACAACAAACCGAAAAGGCTGACGACCAAAAAGACGGCCAATGACAAACACATGGAGGCCGACTGCACATTCAAACGACGAAACACATGCCAACGACAAAAAGAAGCAGCTAGCGACAAAATCCGCAGGCGGCGCAGAACCGCGACAAATCAGAAGTGGTGACGACAGAGTGATTTTGGAAGACGTGCAACAAACATTGAGGAAGTGCCGTTCGCATTATTAATGCATGGGGAATGCTGACCACGGGGCTAATTGGTCACACGATTTGGACGGGCGTTTTGTCGTCGCGCGTTCCGCGCGCCCGGAAGGCTCGCGCCCGCGCTGGGAGTCCGCGCGCGTGCTGATGCCTTCGCGCACGCGCGCTCGCATGGCGCGCGGCGAAATTAGCGCGCGCTGGATGCGCGCGCGCCGGCGCCATCGCGCGCGCCTCCGCTGAGGGCGGAGCGCGAGGCGCGCGCGCGGGGGAGGGATGATGCGCGCGCGCAACAAAGAGGCGACTCGCCAAGAACAGAGCATAGTCCGTCTGCGTTGCGCACTGCGCGAGACCAGCGTCAAGGCGGGAGCCACGATGCGGGGACGGCGGTGGCGTCAGAGTTAAGTCGCGCGTCGCCTATCGCAGCTCGGCGCGTTTGAATTTAGTCATCGGGATATCGGAAACGCCGGAAAGGGTCCTACGCTCGCGCGGTTCCACTGGGAAGTTGTTAAAATAATAGAGCGGCCGGGGGTCGCCGCGGGGCGGGCGCGAGGGCTGCCGCGCGCGCGACCCCCCTCCCCGCCCTTTCCCTTGCCCCCCCTCCCCTCGCCGCGCCCCCGCCCCCCTGCGTCGCGGGGGGGGGGGGGGGCGGGGGGGCGGTAGAAAGCTCGGCGCGGCGCTTGATGGGGGCGCGCTCAAAAGTTCAACGCGTGGGAGTTTCGAGCGAAATCGCACTTTTGGATGAATTTCTCAAAAGTGCGCTCGGGCGATTGCACCTTCGACGCGGGGGGGGGGGGGGGCGCGCTCAGAAGTGCGACCTGGGCGTCGCCGCTCGGCCGCTCCAGCGCGTCGAAAAGTGCGCCCACAAGTGCGCTCTAAGGATGCATCAGCTCACGGGGCCCAGTCCGGTTCAGCTTGGAGACTGGCGCAGCGCAGGCCGGCATTGCGTGGAGTTGCATATCGTTGATTGCTCGGTAGCGCATCGCAGTGCGTAGTGATTGTGGATGGCCATCGCATCGCAGGGAAATTGTGCCTTCGCCACCTTGCACCGCGCCGCGCGCCCGCAACGTGTTGCGCGAGTTCTGCTTCGCTTTTGCAGCGCTGTGGCGCTCCTCTCCCTGCGCCCCGATCTTAGGATAGGGCGCGTGGCGCAGTGCCTTGGGCCCCCCCCATCGCGGGCCCCTGGCAGGACGTTGCGTCGCCGAGCTGTTTCGGCTCGCCCGGGCCGAACCCTCTATTGCGATCTGGGCAGGGGGGCGCGGGGTGGGCGCGAACGCCATGCGCAGCGGCGATGCGCGGTCTTATCCGCGCCAGGTGGCGCGCCACTGCGTTGGCGCGCCGCCCAGGCTTTCACGCGCGCGACAGTCTCATCCTCCACCATTCGCTCAGGGAAGAAAGGGGCGGATGTTTGGCGTTCTCATGGCTTCGCGTCGCGCTTTTGCGCAATGCGTCGCGTGGCGCATCAGGACTGACCTTGTGACTCATTGAAATGTGCGTATTATGGGACTGCTCTGCATATGCGTAGCGCGCCAGGGAGCTGCGTGGCGGGCGCAGTGCTGCGCGCGGGCTGCGCGCATCCGAACCCGAAGCGCAAGCGCAACGCGGGCGCAAATGGGGTGCGCAATTTTGGCCGGCGTCGGCGGCGGCAAGGTCGCCGGCGCCGGCGCCGCCGTTGGCCGCGGGGGGCGCGGCGTCGGCCGCGGGGGGCGTCTCCCAGGAGGCTGGGCTTGTGAATCGGCGTCGAGCGCGGCAGAGCCCAGGGCAGCGGCAGCGCGGCGGCAGGGGCGGCGGAGCAAGGCCTTGCCGGGCCCGGTCTATTTTGGGGGCGGCGCCCCGGGAGCGCTAGTTGTGGAATCTTGTGTTTTAATGGTTGAGTGGCTCTAGGACTAAGGTTCTGACAGTTCGCGATAGTTCGCGCCGCCGTTCGCGCCGCAGTTCACGCCCGCGAGAAATGCGGTGGGATATCATTGCGCTTGAGAAGATTGCAAGTAACTATGTTCTGGGACTTCAGAGATTTTGACTTCACCTATTTCTGGTGGGCGTGAGCTGTGGCGTGAAGTGAGCGTGAACTGTGCGTGAATTGCCGTGAACAGTCAAAACCCTCGCCCTGGGGCCACCCGAGCGCGCGGCAGCTCGCCGCGTCTGCCCTGCCGAGGTGCGGGCGACTCCGCGGCGAAAGCTGCCCGCCATTCCCTGTCGCGCCGGGGCGCCGGTCGCCGGGCGCCGAGGCCGCGGCCGCTTGCGGGGGCTTCGCCTTGAAAACCTTGGACGAGGTCTCGCGAGAGGATATCCAGGGCCCCGTGCTGGGCGCCGCGGGTAACGTATATCATTTCGCGAGCGCTGGGGCGGGCCCCACGCGCGCGTGGGCCCTTTGGAAGGCTTCGAAACGTAGGCGGCCGAGGGTCGCCGCGGGGCGGGGCGGGCGCGGGGGCCGCCGCGCGCGCGCGCGCCAACGCGCCCCTTCCCTGCCGCCGCCGCCCCCGCCCCCTTGCGCTGCGGAGGGGGGGGGGGGGGGGGGGGGGCGTTCAGATGCGCGGCGTGGCGCTGTCGAGGGGGCGCCCTCGGGGCGGGGGGGGGAACGCGCGCCATATGCAGAGACGATGTTCGTTTTATTCGCGTCGGGCGGTGCGCCGTTGCGTCGGCGCGCCGTTCGGGCTTCTGTTTTGCGCGGCGGGTTCATCGCGCGTGCGACTCTTTTTCGGGAAAGTAAGGGGCGAATATCTCGCGTTCTCATGGCCTCGTATTGCACCGTTGCGCAATGCGTCGCATGGCTGACCCGCTGCGTCGCTGGAATATGCAGCATAGGATTACGCGGCGCATGCGTGACGTAGCATGGCGCTGCGTAGCGGGCGAGGAGCTGAGCGCGGACTGCGCGAAACCGAGCCCGGAGCTCAATTGCAACGCGGGCGCGAATGGGGTGCGCAATTTTGGCCGGCGTCGGCGGCGGCCAGGTCGCCGGCGCCGCCGTCGGTCGCGGAGAGCGCGGCGGTGGCCGCGGGTGGCATCTCCCAGAGCGCAGTCCTCAGCTGGGGGGCGCGCGGGCAGCGGCAGCGCGGCGGCGGGGGCGGCGGAGCAAGGCCCTGCTGGAGCTGGTCTTTCTGGGGGGCGGGGCCCCGCGATCGCCGGCAGTGGAACCCCGCGTCCTCACAAGCCCAATGGCTCTAGGGCTAGGGCTCAGACGGTTCGCGAAAGGTCGCGCGCATTTCCCACGCAGTGCCCGCCGCAGTTCGCGCCGCAGCTTACGCCTTCAAAAACGGTGGACATCGTTTCAGTTAATGCAATTTTGTTTTGTCAGCTTCACCTTATTTCTGGCGGGCGTGACGCGAGCGTGAACTGTGCGAGAACTGCCGCGAACGGTCAACACCCTCGCCCTTGGGCCATCCGGGCGCGCGGCAGCTCGCCGCGTCTGCCCTGCCGAGGCGCGGGCGACTCCGCGGCGAAAGCTTTTCGCCATTATCTGCCGCGCGGGGCGACCAGAGCGCTGGTCGCCGGGCGCCGAGGCCGCGGCCGCCGGCGGGGGGCGCCGCCTTGAAAACATTGGACGAGGTCTCGCGAGAGGAGATCCAGGGCATCATCCTGGACGCCGTGGGTAGCGTAGCTTTCGCGGACACCGGAAAACGTGTCCTCTGCGCGCATGCGGCCGAGGGTCGCTGCGGGGCGGGCGCGGGGGCCGCCGCGCGCGCGCGCGCGCTCCCCCCCACCCCCCGCCCCTTCCGTCGCCTCGCCCGCTCCCCTGCGTCGCGGAAGGGGGGAGGGGGGGGGGGGCGCTCAAAAACGTGGCGCGGCTTTCTCGATGGGGGCGTCCTCGAACGTAGAATTTTCGGAAGTTTTAGGCGGATCGTGCCGTTGGGCGAATTTCTTAAACGTGCTCTCGCGAATGTGCCTTCGAACGGGGGGTGGGTTGCTCAAAAGTGCGACCTGGGGCCGCTGGCCCAGGCCCTTGGACGCGAAGGGCGCGGGCGTCGCCGCGCGGCCGTTCCAGAGATCCCGGACGCGATGCGCCGAAAAATGCGCTCCAAGGGCTCCTTAACTCATTGCCCTTTCGGGTTCGGCTTCGAATGGCTTCGATGTTTTTTTTGTCCAGCAAAGTGTCTGTGGATGTGATCCGATAGGTCATGAGGAGGTGAGGGGTGTTGTCGTTCGGATGCAGGGCTTCCCGGGCGGGCCATGTCAGCAACTCGTCCTCTTCGTCCTCCCTTAGAGGTGTTGACATTCGGCTTCGGGGTTTCCGGAGCGGAAGCGGCAGGCAATTCGTCTCCTTCGTCCTCTCCAAGAGATGCTGCCGCTCGGTTGTAGGGTGTCCGGAGCAGGTCAGGTGGGCACCTCGTCCACTTCGTCTTCCACAGAGGTGTTGTCGTTCGGATGCAGGGTTCCAGGGGCGGCACATGGTCCAGGCAGACAACAGGTGGAGGAGACAGAGACGGCCCAGGGGGAGGAGGGATGGGGGCAGCATTGTGAGAGCGGCGAGGTGAAGAGCGGCGGGTGGAGGTATCAGAGAAGGCGGACGACGCACGCTGGAAGCATGAGAGAGAAAAGAAGGACAAAACGGATGCGTTCGAGGACGGGGTGGAAGCGGACGCTGCGGCGGGATGTAAACGAGAACGGCCGGCGCCGTGAAGAACAAGGCGCGGGCGTCGCACTGAGCCACGCACGCGCTGATGCCACAGGGCCGTGGCAGGACACCCGGGAGAGGGCAACAAGAACGTCGCGACTTGATCATTAGCCATGTCGGCTTAAGCTACGTGGCGCGGCGTTGGCAGCGACACTCTCGGTGCATCCGCTGTCCACTCCGACGACGACCGCGCGGACGATTGCCTCTTCGGCTGACTTGCCAACACCTCCAGGGAGGCCCTCTCGAGTGCATCCAGCTCAGCGAGACCGCGCGTCCGGCAGCAGCAGCAGCAGCAGCTTCTAGTCAAGCGGAGTGGGCATGGGCAAGCTGGTCGCAGCTCCACCAAATGCGCCCCAGAGTTTGCTTGGGGGCCGCTATCGCTTGGGGCGGAAATTGGGCAGTGGCTCGTTCGGGGACGCCTTCTTGGTTGCCAATGCGCGCACCGGCGAGGAGTTTGCTGTCAAGCTTGAGAGTGTGAAAGCCAAACACCCCATGTTGATGTACGAAGCTCGAGTGCTCGGGTATCTACAAGGGATGTCCGGGATACCCAATGTACACTATTGCGGCGTGGACGGTGATTACACTGTCATGGTGATGGACCTTTTTGGGCCGTCTCTAGATGACATGTTCAAACAATGCGATCGCAAGTTCAGCCTCACGACTGTGCTCATGATTGCTGTTCAGATGCTCTACAGAATCGAACATCTCCACGCAAGAGGATTCATCCATAGAGACGTCAAGCCCAGTAACTTCCTCGTCGGCACAGCATCAAGCCCAGCCCAACGTCGAGCCCAGCCCAGCCCAGCTTCTTCCATAGAGGCGTCCTGCAGCGATGTGTACATGATCGACTTCGGCCTCGCGAAGTCGTATCGTGATCCGGAGACGCAGCGGCATATACCCTACAGCGAGGGCAATGGCTTTTCGGGTACATCCCGCTACTGTTCCATCAACGCACATATTGGTATTGAGCAGAGCCGCCGTGACGACCTCCAGGCCATAGGCTACACACTCATGCACCTCATACGTGGGCAGCTTCCATGGCAGGGTATCCAAGCTGGCACGAGCGAGGAGATGGGCAGGATGATCCTGGATTGCAAGAGGTCCACGTCCATCGAGACGCTCTGCCACGGCTATCCGGAGACATTCGCAGTGTACCTCCGATACTGCCAGGCTCTCCGATTCCACGACAGGCCGGACTACGCGTACCTGCGGCGGCTCTTCCGGGACCTCCTCGTGCGCGAGGGAGGACGGCATGCCACGCTGGAGGCACCTCTACGAGAAGATCACCCGGCGCGTCCCTCTGGCCAGCGCGCGTGCAGGTGCGGCCGGCGGCGCTGAAGCCGTCGCCGGCCGCAGGCCCGTCCCTAGAGAGGCCAGCGAGCGCACTCCTGGCCTGCGAGGAGGAGGAGGAGGAGGAGGAGGAGGAGGAGGAGGAGGAGGAGGAGGAGGAGGAGGAGGAGGAGGAGGAGGAGGAGGAGGAGGAGGAGGAGGAGGAGGAGGAGGAGGAGGAGGAGGAGGAGAGGAGGAGGAGGAGGAGGAGGAGGAGGAGGAGGAGGAGGAGGAGGAGGAGGAGGAGGGAGGAGGAGGAGGAGGAGGGAGGAGGAGGAGGAGGAGGAGGAGGAGGAGGAGGAGGAGGGAGGAGGAGGAGGAGGAGGAGGAGGAGGAGGAGGAGAGGAGGAGGAGGAGGAAGGAGGAGGAGGAGGAGGAGGAGGAGGAGGGAGGAGGAGGAGGAGGAGGAGGAGGAGGAGGAGGAGGAGGAGGAGGAGGAGGAGGAGGAGGAGGAGGAGGGAGGAGGAGGAGGAGGAGGAGGAGGAGGAGGAGGAGGAGGAGGAGGAGGAGGAGGAGAGGAGGAGGAGGAGGAGGAGGAGGAGGAGGAGGAGGAGGAGGAGGAGGAGGAGGAGGAGGAGGAGGAGAGGAAGGAGGAGGAGGAGGAGGAGGAGGAGGAGGAGGAGGAGGAGGAGGAGGAGGAGGAGGAGGAGGAGGAGGAGGAGGAGGAGGAGGAGGAGGAGGAGGAGGAGGAGGAGGAGGAGGAGGAGGAGGAGGAGGAGGAGGAGGAGGAGGAGGAGAGGAGGGAGGGGGGGGAGGGGGAGGGGGAGGGGGAGGAGGAGGAGGAGGAGGAGGAGGAGGAGGAGGAGGAGGAGGAGGAGGAGGGGCCAGGCCCGGGCAGGGCGTGGTGAGGTCGGTGCTCCTGCGCTCGTCGGGGCTCCGGCGGGGCGCGCCGCGCTCCGGCCGCGGCCGCCGGGCCCAGCGCGGGGCAGATCCCCCGCGAGCGGCAGCTGCCGCCGAGGGGGCGCCGAGGGCTCACCGCCTGGGCACGCAGGCCATCAGACGCATGTAATGTTTCGATGCTCGTTTCGGGGACCTTCCTGGAGCCCACCTGATGGATCTGTTCGACTCAGGTTCGGCTCAGGTTCGATTCGGGTTCGACACAGATTCGACTCAGGTTCGACTCAGGTTCGACTCAGGTTCGACTCAGGTTCTACTCAGGTTCGACGCAGCTTCGACGCACGAGTGGAGCGAGTGGCTCCAGGAAGGTCCCCAGAATGAGCATCTGATAAGGTATCGGACGCGTAATCTTATCCATACAGTTGGGGCGCTGAAGAAGGGACCCTCTTCGTTGGGGAGGGGCTCGGGGTTCCTCCATTGTTCCACACCTTGCCCACGGTTTTCCTTGAGCTTTCGATGGGAAGTCGAAGGTTACCTTATGAAAAAGGGGGCCTCGTTCCTCATTTAGGGTTCCTTAGGTCAACACCTCGACTGTAAGGTGTCAGACGCGTAATCTTTTCCATGGTTGTCGGGACGGAACCCCGCATCCTGCCACGAGAGTAGCGACGTCTCTCTCGAAGCTCTGTCCCGCTTGCTCCACAATGTGTCTCTGCAACCTGATGCACGGAAGTGCCTGTGCGATTACGTGGGGCCCGTCCCCATCCGGCATTCTGTTCGCACAGAGTGAATATTTATCCAGTGTGTGGGACGACGGTGATACATTTGCGCGTGATTGGCGCGGGTGCTGGAGAGAATGCGGGTCGGGGTGTGAAATGCCGACCGGCGCCCCCCCGTCCCCAGCCATCCAGCGCCCCCGAATTTTTTTACCTCGGCTGGAGCTACAGGATCAGATCTCGATTTTGCCTGCTCCTCTGTCTTTCGGCCCTGCCCTGCGTGCCTGCGCCGGCCTGTCGTTTCAGCCCTTTGTCCTTCGTACCGGAGGCTTCGCATCACCAGTCGCCGTCGTTGCACCCCTTTTAATGCACCTCTGATGTGCACGGCTTCTCTCCCCCTCTCTCGCCCCCACCCCCCCGCCAGCGCATGCCAGCTCTGTTCCTTCTCTGGACCCTGCCCCCTCTCCTCCGTAGCAGTCCCCCGTGCCCACTGCAGGCGGACACGCGCTCCGGCTGAGCTTCAAGATCGCCAGCATGTTGATATCTCTCTGTCTCTCTCTCTCTCTCTCTCTATATATATATATATATTGGCTGTTTTTTTACCTCTCTCTCTCTCTTTCTCTCCCACTCTCACTCATCTAGCTGCTCCAACTCAGGGGAGGAAAAGACCTCGATACCGCTATCTTTCCCCTGTTCTTTTCTCCTTTGTTCGCCTCCTGGGAGGCCCTCGCGGCCACCGCTGCATTCGCCTTGAAATCCTTAGCCAGAACGGTGTAACCGGTGTACCGGTGTAGCGGTTCTGACTTTTACATTCCCTCCAACTCTTCCGGCACCTCACAGAGGTCTCTGCGGACACCGCCCGTCTCCCGCTTCGTTAGGCACCGCTGTCCAAGACAGTTTTGTCCTGGGACGTGCTGATCATCATGCTGATCTCCTGGTGACCTGCTGCAGCGCCTCCCTCAGGGGTGCCTCCGCCCCCTCCCTGTCGCCCAAGCATGCTTGCCCGTGCACGTTGGGCCGCTCACGGAGGCACGCTGAGGGTGTGACACGCCCCACGGTCTCCGCGGTCGCGCCCAGCCGCCCAGGCGGAGGGAGGGGAGGGAGGAGGGACAAGGATCCGTCCGAAAGTTTTTCCCGAACCCCCAGCCGTTGAGGAAGCCCTTCGGCGAAGCGCGGGGGAGGAAGAGGAGGATGAGGAGAGGGAGGGAAAGAGGAGGATGAGGAGAAGGATGAGGAGACCTCTTAGGAGCTTCTTGCGTCATTCTTGGGGCCTCCTGGGAGCTTCCTGGGGGCCTCTTGAAGGACTCTTGGGGGCGTCCTTGGGCCTCTTCGGGGCCTTTGGGGGCTTCTCGGGGGCCACTTTGGCCGTCTTATGGCGTTCCTGGCCCGTTTGACGCCGCCGGAAGCCGGCTTGGGAGCCCTTCTGGTCCGCCTTGGGGTCCTTTTGGGTCGTCTTGAAGGGTCGTTTTGAATACCATCTTGGGCGTCTTTTTAAGCCTCTTGGGCCGTCTTGGGGCCCTTTGGGACTCGTCCTGGTAGACTCTTGGGCCGTCCTGGGGCTGTCTTGGAGGCCTCTTGGGCGATCTTGGGGCAATCTTGGAGGCCTCTTGGGCCGCTTCGGGCTGTCGGAAGGCTGTTCTGAAGCAAATGCCCAAATCCGTCAGGAACCTCAGGACAATCAGTGATTTTGGCCTCTTCGGACCTTCCTGGAGGATCGCTTGGAGGCCTCTTGGGCCGCCCTAGGGGCCTCTTGGGCGCTTCTTGGGCCGTCTTGGCCTCTCTTGGACTGTCTTGGCGGTCTTGGAGGCATCTTCGAACAGTCTTGGAGACCATCTTGGGGCTACCGTCAGCTCTCTTGGGGCCACCTTGGCCATCTTGTAGGCATCTTGGAGACCATCTTGGGCATTCTTGGCCGTCTTGGGGGCGATTTGACCAATGAGGGGTGGACTTTGGGGACCTTTCCGGGCGGCTGGCGGGATCGGCCGAAGCCCCGGGGGGAGTTCTTTCCACCAAACGTCCAGCACGCCAAGCATCCCTGTGATAAATCAACAGGGGGCGGCGGATCTGAGTGCCTTCGGCCCATCCCGCCACCTTGCCTGGGCTGTGGGTCATAGACCTCTCGGATGTTCGTTGGGATGACAGTTTTGAAGCCTCTTAGGGGGCCGTCTTGGGGCCTCTTGGGGGGCGACTTCGGGGCCTCGTGGGGGCCTCTTTGGGCCTCTTGGGGACTCCTGGGGGCATCTTGGGACGGAAGGCTCGCATGGTCGGTTTGGACTCCCACTCTTGGGCCGTCTTGGAGCCCTCTTGGGCCGTCTTGGGTCCCTGTTGGGGCGTCTTGGGGCCATCTTGGGCCGTTGTGGGGCCCTCTTGGGGGCCTCTTGGGCTGTCTTGCTTTTGGGGGCCTCTTGGGCCGTCTTGGGGCGGTCTTGGGACCTCTTGGTCCATCTTGGACATTGTGAAAGCTCAAAGTCGTGCATGCACAGTAAACAACGCTTTATTTCCCGAAGGCAATGTGACGTTCTTTGCCTGTTGGGGGTGCTCTTGGAGGCCTCTTGGTGCGTCGATTTACTTGGTAAGACTTGCAGCTCAGCGCTGAGAATAGAACGAGCCGACGTCTCATGGTGATGATCAGGTGGCGGCATTAGATGACGACTCTCTTGTTTGGCCAGCGGCATGCCGGCGCCTCGCCGGTCCTCTCCGCCACGCCGCAAGCGGGCCGATCTTGCCCGGGTGCGGGTTCTGCGGCTCTCTTGCTGTCATCCTCAGCCTGTGCCTGCGCCCTAAGCTGAGCCACTCGGCCATCGACGCTGGTTGGGTCTACTTTGGAGCCGTTCCGGAGTCCCCCTCGCGTCAGGAGCGGGCACTAGACGGTCCTGTGGCAGTCCTTCAGGTTTCGAGCAGTGGCGAAGCGTCCTGGCTCGCCTATAGCCCTACCAAACAATGTTCTGAGAACCTCTTGTGGTTTCCTCGAAATGTTCTTAGAACATTTCTGGCTGGGGCTGTCGTGTTTTGTCACATCGGGTTTCTGTTCTAAGAACATTGTTTTTGTTCTTGGAGCATTTCTTCGGGGGTGGA
Organism: Prorocentrum cordatum; assembly: GCA_963575745.1. Classification (NCBI taxonomy): domain Eukaryota; class Dinophyceae; order Prorocentrales; family Prorocentraceae; genus Prorocentrum; species Prorocentrum cordatum. The sequence goes on from CAUYUJ010015328.1 coordinate 286,147, forward strand.
CAGAGCCCCCAACAGTGACACGTCGATTAGTGAATTGTCCGTTTTCGGTTCTCGAGAGGGCGCCGCGGCCGTTATTTCCCAGGCTTGCGCCCGCCAGGTTTGGGCCTCAGGTCGTTTTCACTAAACCACGTTTTGCTAAAGTGAGGTCTGTCCATCCCCGAGTTTTGGGTCCTTGGAACATCTCGTGGTAGGACTATAGGAGTGCCGGGACGGTCAGTCCCTGCTCAAAAGGCTCCGAAGGGGCTCGCGGCGCTGTGGGCGCACTCGCCCGCCCTCTTCCCTGCCGCCGACCCGCTGCGGCGCGCCTCCCGGCAGGTGGGGCGCCCCGTCGCTGCTGGGCGCGTGCTGGGCGGACAGGGCCGTCTCCCTGCTGGTGAGCTCCTTGCCCGCCGGACAGGCGGAGCGTCCTCCCGGTTGCTTTGGGCTCTCGCCCTCGGCCTTGGGCTTTGCCTTGCTTGCGGCTCGGCCGTGGGCCTGGGCCTTGGGCTTGCTTGCGCCCTCCTCTGGGCCTTGCCGTGGGCCGAGGCCGTGTGCCTAGCGCCTTCCTCTGCCCACGGCCTTGGGCTGTGCTGGTGCCCTCGGCCGCGGGTCCGTCCGGCACCCCACTCACGGCCCCCGCAGGTCGGCGCTTCGCCTCCGTCTTGAGGGGTTTTACCAGTTTGACACATATCCCTATCCCCATCTTAGGGACAGGGATACGTCCGAGCCTGGTTAGGACATGGTCGTCTCCCTGCTGGTGAGCTTCTTGCCCGCTGGGCAGGCGGAGCGTCCTCCCGGTCCGCCACCGGCCCTGGGCTGTTCACCAGCCTCGAGCGTACCCCTATCCCTAAGATTGACACGCCAAAAAGGCGATGACAATCTCAGGGGTGCGCCCTGAAAAATTGAGGGAATCCCTAAGATGGGTGTTGAGGCGATGCCCAGCTTAGGGATAGGGATATGTTCCAGGCGGGTAAGCTGTGCCTGCGCCCTCGGCCGCGGGTCCGTCCGGCGTCCCCACGCACGGCCCCCGCAGGTCGGCGTTTTTCGCCTCCATACTTGAGGGGTTCGCCCCTCCAGCCGTGAACGCAGCCAGCTTCGTGGTGTGGGGGGGTCTGGTTTTCGGGAGCTCTCTGCATGGGCTCCAAACGTTGCAGCAAAAGGGAGGAGGTCACTCGAAGAAGAAGAAGAAGAAGAAGAAGCGCCACAAACATTAGACTTTTGGCGCTCCCCGCGGATTCCTTGGATCCGCGCTGGCCCCTCCCCCTCGGCGGGGCCTCGGGGCCTCCGGCGCTGCCCCTGGCGCGCTCCGCGCGCCAGGGAGGGGTGTCCAGCGCGGACAGAAAGAATGCCGCGCGGATCGCCAGCAGTTTATGTTTTTTGTTTGTTTTTGCTTGTTTCTCTTTCTACGTATTCCAACTTTCGTAATTCAGAGCGTGAATTACCTACCCCGCTTTCGCTTCCAGGCAAAACCAAGTCATACCACGCGCCTCCTCGTCAAGCGGCCTGACCAGCGCAGGCCGTAGTTTGGCATCGTTTGGTATCTCTTGGAAGCGAGGGTGGTCAAAAGCGAGGTAGCTTTGTTTTCCCCCTAGTAATACAAGGGATGAGGTCGCAGCCCTCCAACACGAGCAGTGTCAGGCCCCTCCTCGGCCGGCCATGCCAGGGCGGCCGTTGGCCCAGGTGTCCCTGGAATCCTCCAAGACAGCTCGGATCAGACCCCCCAGATCGGACCACCACCCTTGTGTAGTGAAGTCCGGAGCCCCTGTCCTCTCGGGGGTGCGCGACCGTCTGATGGTACTTTATTAGTGAATTTAATTGGTTTTAGGGTTTTGACAAATGGTCGCAGCCACGCAGAGGGGGCGCGCGTAGCGACGCCCCAAATGCTCGGCCTCCAGTGCTTCTACGTGGCGGCGCCCCCGCAGGCACGCAGAGGGCACGCGTGGCGACGGGGGCGTCGCCACGCAGAGCTTCTAAAGACCAAATAATTTGAAAGCCAATTGTTTCCACTAGCGTTCGGGAAGCGGAAGGCCGCCGGACCCCCGCTCGGGTTGTGGGCCACCATCTCGAGGTCGGCCCGGCGTGGGTTGTCCGTCGTGGGGTGGCGGAGCAGCTCGCGCTTCTTCTCCCTGAGCTGCTCCCACCGGGTGGACCAGAGCTTTTCACACAGCGCGCAGGCGACGTCCGAGGGGAACTCGGAGTCATCCTTCTCGCGTGCGGCCGCGTGGGTCCTGGAGGTACTGGAGGCTCTTCTCCACGTGCTCTCGGCCGAAGATTATCAGGAGGGGGAAAAACACAGACACAATTAATCGTCGATCCCCCAGAACATATAGGAAAATATGGGAAGTGGGGGGGAAGACAGACACCCAGAAAATATGGGAATATATGGGAAACATTTTTATTTGTGTGTATTTATTGTTGTGTCCCAGGGCCCCTTCAGATTAGCCCGAAGAAGCGAGTTCAACTCTTCGCCTGCCGCTTCCGCTTGGAGGAGGTTGTCGGGGCGCGGGGCCGCTGCTCGAAGATCGCGTCGTGCGGCGTCTCGTGCTAGTCGAAGGCCCTGCACGTCGGGAAGTCCGCTACTCCTGCGGCCCGGGGCGCCACGTTGCGATGGCGCGACCCCCGCACGGCGAGCGTGGCAGCCGCATGTCAGAGCGTGAATTACCTACCCCGCTTTCGCTTCCAGGCAAAACCAAGTCATACCACGCGCCTCCTCGTCAGGCGGCCTGACCAGTACAGGCCGTAGTTTGGCATCGCTTGGGATCCCTTGGAAGCGAGGGTGGTCAAAAGCGAGGTAGGTTTGTTTGCCCCCTAGCATGCGCCATCCCGTTGGGTGCAGTGGTCGGGAAGTCGACCGCGGTCATCAGCTGCTTCGCCTGCCTGCACGCGCGCCTGAGCCCACGGAACAACTCGCGCCCTTCCAGCCCGGTGCAGGCCGCGGCGGCGACGCGGCAGCCCACCGCGGCGAGGATGTCGAACTCCTCGGAGCGCCTGCTGGCGGCCGGGGTGCCCTTCCGGGCGACGCGGCCCTCCTCGCTAGCCTTCGGTCGGGCCTGTCTCCCGAGAGGCGGATTTTGGAAGGACAACTTCAAGTGTGCAAACATGCCCAAACATAGTCAAACATGGTCGAGCACTCGTTCCTGGACGAAGTTTTTCTGTCGGACGAATGCTGGAGACTCCTCCTGTACGGGGGACCTGCCCGACGTGGCGTCAGCCCTCCGGAGGCCCTCGAATCTGCCACGAGCAGCCGCCCGCGGTCGTCGGGGGTGGACAGAGCCCCTAACAGCGACACGCCGATTCGTGAATTGTCCGTTTCCGGCTCTCGAGAGGGCGCCGTGGCCGCTCTTTTCCAGGCCTGCGCCCGCCAGGTTTGGGCCTCAGGCCGTGTTCACGAAACCACGTTTTGCGCAAGGATTGCAACAAGACCAAGGATGGCAAAAAAAAAAACCAAGGATTAAAGGATCGCAACAAAAACACAGGATCGCAAACAAAAACGAGTTTTTTTTGCAATCCGTCGGTTTTTTTGCAATCCTTCGGGTCTGTCCGCCGCCCGCGGTCGGCCCGGCGCTGCTCCTGGCCGCCTCGGAGGCCCCCGCCCCCCGGCGAGGGGCGGCGGGCTGCCCCCTCGCCGGCGGCCCGACGCCGTGGGGGCGCGCGGGCGGGCCACGGGTGGCCGCGCGAGGCTCCGCGGGGCTGGGCTCCGGGCCGCGGGCGAGCAGGGCCGCCGCCCACGGGCCTGCGGCCCCAGTGGTATGCTTCGCTTCTCCGCTCCTCTTCTCTCCTCCGCTCCTCCTCCTCGCTCCTCCTCTCTCCTCCTCTCCTCCTCCTCTCCTCCTCTCTCCCTCCTCCTCCTCATCCTCCTCCTCCCTCAACTCTCGCCTCCTCTCCTCCTCCTCTCCTCCTCTCTCCTCCTCCTCCTCTCCTCCTCTCCTCCTCTCGCCTCCTCTCCTCCTCTCTCCTCTCTCCTCTCTCCTCCTCTCCTCCTCCGACGCCGCCGCCTTCCATCGCTGGGCGCCTCCGGGGCTGCCCCTCGCCGGCGCCCGCGTCGCTGAGCGCGCAGGCAGGCCAGGTGGCAGCACGAGGCCTGCTTTCAGTCGGGCGTGTCCCTCTACAGGAGGAGCGTTCCAAAGTAGTCCAAAATAGTCAGGCGACGATTTTCGATTATTTGTGACAGTGCTCGAGTATTCTTTGAGAGTGTGTTTAATCCTTCTTCCAAGCTCCGCCTGTAGGAGGACATGCCCAACCTCAGGCCTGCTCCGCTGACGGGCTCCTGGCCACAAGTCGTGGCCGCTGCCCGCGGCACTGCGGCCCCCGGGAAGGGCGAAGGCAGCCCGTCGGGGCGTCGTCACCGGTCCGCACGCCCTGCGGGCCTGCGAGGGAGGGCACCGCCAGAGCACCCAGCCGACCGCCCACGCAGCCCAGCTGCAGGGCGCGGCGATGGTGCGGCGGCTGTGCGCCGCCTGCGCGAGGATCCCCGCCGCGCTCGGCAGCCCGAGGGGCCCCGCCGTGACGGGCCAGGCGGCGCCGAAGCGGTAGACGCCTGCCTGGTCCGCAGCGTGCACATCCCACTTCCAGTCGGAGCTGAGCCACCCACGCCCCCCCCCCCCCCGAGGCGAAAACGTCGATGCGAAGCTCCCTGCCCGCCACCGACACCCTCGGGCATCCAGGGGGTCTCGCTGCCCTGGGGCTTCCAGCTCAGGACCCAGACGCCCCATCCTCGCAGGCCGAGAGGTTGACACCAGCACCAAGATCGGCGGTGTGCCTCCACCGAGGGAAGAAGATCCCGACCTCGGTGATGGTGGTAATATGCTGGCATCCAAGGTGGCCGAAATATTACCACCAACACCGAAATCTAGGATCGTATCCCCCTGGTGGAGGCAACCCCCTGTGTTGGTGCTGGTGCCCCTTTCCAAGCCTCCGATGCATCCCCCGATCCGAGAGGGCTCTGCATCACGGAGTCCTGGTCCGGCGGCCTGGCCCGGCGACCCCGAAGTGCACGCCTGGCGGGGGCATCGCCCGGGTCCTCGAGGGGGCCTGCTGTCGGCGCCGCCGCCGGCCTCCGCCTGCGGGCCTGGCCCGGCGGCGGGCTCCTCCGGCGGTGCACAGCGCCAGGCGCCGCGCGGGGGTGCCTCGTGGCCAGCGTGAGCCAGGGCCGCTCGGCACCCCGCTGCCGGTTCGTCCGGCCCGCTTGCCTGGGCGGCCGCCCTGCGGCTGGCGCGAGCTGGCGCCGCTCGGCGCCCAGCTGTCAGCCCGCAGGGGCCGCCCCCGCCGCGCCGCGCCATGGCGCGGCCGCGCGCGTCTTCCGGGCCCCGTCCTGGGCCCGGGCCTTCGGGCCACCTGAGGCCTGTCCCCAGCTAGGCCAAAGAAGGACGACGAGCCACCATTATGGTGGGAGAGGGAGAGGGGCACGCAGAGCAGCATGACAGAAGGAGAAACCCGCGCAAATCTGAGGGCAGGAGATCCAAACGTTTTAGCACACATCCTGTTGGGTGCGTGTTCGGCCGCGTGGAGGCCTTCTTGGGCGTGCTGGACTGATCGTTCGTTCGTTCCAAGAGGCTTCCAATTGGAAGCCTCTTGAGGCACTCTTGCCCGGTTTGGGGGCCTTCTGGCCCGAACACGTCACGTGACAAGACGCCCGAGGCCCAGGAGGCACTCGCCAAATTCAAAGAGATTCCCCAATCAGAGCTTGCCTCTGTAGGGGTCCTAGCGGATTAAAGGGTTAGGTGAGGTTGGTCGCCGATTTTGGTGGCCGGGCCCGGGTGCCCGGGTGCCCGGGTGCCCGGGTGCCCGGCGGTGCCCGGGTGCCCAGGTGGCCGGTGAGGTGCGTGGCCGATTTCGGTGGCGGGGCCCGGGTGCCCGGGTGCCCGGGGGCCCAGGGGTGAACGGGTACCCGGGGGTGCCCAATAGCCCAATAGCCCAGTAGCCCAGTAGCCCTATAGCCCTACAGCGGTATAGCCCTACAGCGGTATAGCCCTGTAGCCCTATAGCTTTATATCCCTATAGCCCTAATAGCCTTATATCCCTATAGCCCTATAGCCCCATAGCCCATATAGCTCTATAGCCCCATAGCCCTATAGCCCTATGGCCCTATAGGTCACAGTCCTATAGCCCTATAGCCCGATAGCCCTATAGCCCTATAGCCCTATAGCCCAAATAGCCCTATAGCCCTATAGCCCGATAGCCCTATAGCCGTATAGCCCTAAAAAAATCGGATCAGGGTTTTCTGCGGTATCATTTAGAATTCGGGGTAAAGGCTCCTCAGGATTGTGGACTGAGGCACAGAGGATTGGGCATGAGCAGGAGACTGGAGGACAGACTAACGCTTGCCTCAGGGCACGGTGGCGGATTTCTTGCCACTACCTCCATGTATGAAGACGAAGGTAGATGTGGTGCCGAATTTCTTATTTAGAGGCACGACGCACAGCAATGTCCCGCTGTGGAGCACTGGCGGAGGTAGCAGTCCTCGAGTCAAAACAAAAAAAGTGACGGCTTCAGCCCAATGTCAAGCAATTCTCGGTTCTTTCGGTTTCTTTGAATGCAGTTTGGCGCTGTCAGACGGAAGCCGTGGCCAGAGTTGTATTCAGCCTACCTCTCTTCTGGATCCTCCCGCGGCTCTCTTGCGGAGAGGCTCACCTGAACTGCTGCTTCAAGCACTTCCTGTTTTTCGTGACGGAGTGCGGATGGCTAAAATTGGAGGATGAGGATCGCAGGCTATGTTGCTCCCCCAACCCCCATTGATCCGGGGGGCATTCGATCTACGGGACACTGCAGATCAAACGTTATTCTATGACTTCTCGGGGATGGGGTTCCCTGATCATCATCATCATCATCATCATCATCATCATCATCATCATCATCATCATCATCACCACCACCATCATCATCATCATCACCATCAGCAGCATCATCACCATCATCGTCATCATCATAATCTTAATATATTGCATCATCATCTTTTTCAGCATCATCATCAGCAGCATCATCATCACTGCCGTCATCATCATCATCATCATCATCATCATTATCATCACCACCACCATCATCATCATCTTCAGCATCATCATCATCAGCATCATCAGCATCATCATCATCATCATCATCATCATCATCATCAGCATCATCATCATCATCATCATCATCATCATCATCATCATCATCATCTCCATCATCATCACCACCATCATCAGCATCAGCATCATCATCATCAGCATCAGCATCATCCTCATGATCCTCATCATCCTCATCATCATCACCATTACCATCACCATCACCATCACCATCACCATCACCATCACCACCATCATCACCACCAGCATCACCACCAGCTCGAGCGTCAGTGCGGCTTTCGCCCACTCCCACAGCACCCTCCCAACAGCAGAAGCAATGGCAGGCTCGATAGTCATTGCGGGCCCCCCACAGCCTTGGGTAGCTCGATCGTCAAAGCGGGCGCATATCCACCCGTGCCCCCATAGCACTGGGAAGCCGGACCGCCACCGCGGGCACCCGCGTGGCCTCCCGAGCTCCAGGGGGGCATCCCTCGGCCCGCGGAAGTGCAGCGGCGGCCCATGCCAAGACACACCCTGCTCGCCTCCAGAGTGCCCTCGGTTTCCTGGGTTTCGATGGCTTTGGTGTTGGCAGCGCGACGCTCCCGTATTCCCAGAAGTCAATCGACGTCCAGGAGTCTCGGGGTTGGGTTTTTGTTGCGGAAGGTTTCTCGTGGACTGGCCTCCGCGGTATCGATACCGCTGCCCTTGCCTCGCTCTCGCCTTGTTGGGCCTCCCGGGGGGGCCCTCGTTCCCCCGGCCGGATTCGCCTCGGAATCCTTGTCGGAGAGTTCTCTCCAGGAGAGGTCACAGGAGCAGCAGTTTCAGGATTTCGGAGGGAGGGAAAGGGACCCATACCTCTACCCTCTCGTTGTTTTCCCCTTTCTGGGCCTCCTGGGCCTCCGTCGTCGCCACCGCTGGATTCGCCTCGAAGTCCTAGTCGGAACGCACCCCAGGACACGTCCGGGGAGTAGCGGTATCGGTACCTTTTGGTGTTTCCATTCTTATTCTTGTCCCCCCAGTTTTTCTGTTGGGCCGTGCGACGCCGACGGAGAGAGCGATCATCGCGGGGGCCACTTAGGGTACCGGATTTAAGGCATTGGACTGCCATCGGGCACGCCTTACTTGCTTTTTCCCCTCCCCCAAGTCCCACAGCCCCTCTTCCCCTCGTTTCACTCCCCCCACCCCCATTCCGCTTCCCTCGGTAGCCCACGCTGCTTCCCCCCTCTCCCAGTCCTCTCCTGCTCATTCCCTCGGCATCTCCCTTCCTTCCCCCCCCTCTCTCCGTCCTCCTCCTCCTTCTCCTCCTCCTCTTCCTCCTCCTCCTCCTCCTCCTCCTCCTCCTCCTCCTCCTCCTCGAAGCGCGCTTCGCGCACAGGCACACGAGGGGGAGGGCGTTGCAGGAGGTGGTTGATGCCAACTTGACTGCCTGTACGCTCGTGCACCCCCATCAGCTGGCCGACAAGGCTATGAGAGAATGGGACAAGATATTGTCACTGCATGATGTGGCCGCGCCCGAGCTCCCACCCGATGCTTCTGAATGGGGAGACCTCCCTGCGTTGACGGTGGAGGACCTCAAGCACGCTATTCTGCAGTTTCCTTGGGCGACGGGAGTCGGCCAGTTCAGTTTTGCGCCTCGCAGCCTGATGTTTCTCAGGCAAGCAGGTCTCGAGTCTCTAGCGCTGTTGTCTATGAAGTGCGCGAGCCTGTTATACTGGCCTTCGGGAAGACTCCTCCCGCAGCTCGTTCGATTGCCCAAGCCCTCCGGGGGGTGTCGTCTTAGTGCGCGTTTGAACACCCTCCTGAGGATTGGGGGGCGGGCCAGGAGGCCCCTCGCGGCCCAGGTGGGAGTCTGAGCATGACCTTGACTGCTTCTGGGGCTCAGGGGCTGGCAGGCCCTCGTCGGACAGTGCGTTCTCGTTAAATTTACACGCTGAGATAGCGCATGAGGTAGGTGCGGATAGCCTCACGGTGTTCATTGATATGCTGACATGCTATGAACCAGTCATTCTGAGTAGTTTGCTTCATGAGGCTAGGTTGAATCAGTTTCCTGTGAGGCTAGCGTGGGTGACAATTCAAACCCATCTTCAACCTCGGTGCCTCCGAGCCTTTTCCTTCCTCTCTACACCCGTTCAGTCCAACCAAGTACCCTTGCTGGTTGTTCCATGGCCACAGCCATGCTGAGATTGCTCCTGACGAGGAGCCTCAAGGAAAGCATGACTCTGTATCCGTCGGTCAAGCCCAGAGCCCTGATCGATGATGCCAGTTTTCATTGGACGGGGGAGCGGGTGAGGGGGGGAGCAAGATAAGCATGCCAGAGACCTGGCTAACGCTGTGCATGGTTTTTGCCCATCTGCTCGGCCTCTGGGGCTGATCGTTCAGCCTGGCAAGTCTGGTTTTGGTGCTAACACGGCACGAGGACGAGATAGGTTCGCGCGGCTGGTCAAGCCAGCGCACATCAAGGCCAGAAGAGCGATTCGGAACCCAGGGCACGAAATGCACGACACTCGAATGCTTTGCTTGCAAGAGAAGGCAAGGCTGAAGAAGTTGATGTCACGTAGGCGCAAAGTTTGGGGGGTTGAAGCACGCTGCGGGGGAGGCGGTCAGGTCTCTCCTTTGGAGGACTGGGCTGCTCCCAGCTGGAGGTCACGGATCAGGCGTGTCAGGAGCCTCCGACACCGCGTTCCGTGACCTCCGCATCTTTGCGGGAGGCATGTGTGGGGCCAAACCCAAAGCGTCGCCCACCCTGTTTCCAGCCACGCAAAAGGATGACAGGTTCGACCCTATTTTTGAGACGACGGTTCCGATTGTTGCGAGGCTTGCTTCGTTTGTGTGGGACAATAGGGCCGCGCCCGGCCGCTTTCGCAGGGCCTGGGGGGCAGTCAGGTGTAGGTTGCAGAATCGTGCCTCGTGGACTGGAGCCCGCGGCCCCATCTCGACTGTTGGGGCCACGCTCCTGCGCGCGGGGTGGAATCCGATTTCCCCAACGGCGCTTGTCGATGACACCGGCAGCCAGACCAGTTCAATTTGTTTGAGGTTCTTTCAGCAGACGTGACGGGGTCTACTCGAGGAGAGCCTTCGCCGCTGGCAGGTAGATCGGATTCCCCAACACCTCCCCCAACAGCGTAGGAGAGAGCTGCTGGAGGAGGGGCATGCAAAAATCAGGAGGGGAAAAAACACACAGACACAATTAATCGTCGACTCCCAGGAAAATATGGGAAAATATGGGAAGTGGGGGGAAGACAGAAACCCAGAAAATATGGGAACATATGGGGAATCTGTTTATTTGTGTGTATTTATTTGTGTGTCCCAGGGCCCCTTCAGAAAAGGTGGTGCTGCCGATGTCCAGTGCGGCGAGGCGGGGGGCCCTGCGCACGCTCTGGTCATCGGGGGCTTGGGCTCCCGAGCGGTTGCGCTCCATAGGGCCCCGTGGCACGCCGCAGTGTTTCTTCTGCCGGCAGGCCGTGCGCAACGACGCCCAGCAGCGGTTCGAGTGCGAAGTTGTTCAGGAGGGAAAAAAACAGGACGAACTCCCAGACACAATCAATCGTCGACTCCCAGGAAAATATAGGAAAATATGGGAAGTGGGGTGGGAAGACAGAAACCCAGAAAATATAAAAAAATATGCGGGATATTTTTATTTGTGGGTATTTATTTGTGCGTCCCAGGGCCCCTTCAGTTGTGTTGGGCCGTTTAGATGAACCAGTGCCGGGCAGCATCTTCGAGTTGAGGTCGGCCATCCAGGCCAAGTGTACGTCGCCTGCCGGGGTCGAGCAGCTGTATTCAATCTTCGGGCTGCCGCCCATGCCGCCCATGCCGTCGCCTCCCAGTGATGAATCTCCTGTCTCGGGGTGGGGGGATTGGCGAGTGGCTTGGGGGCGGGGGGCTCTTCACAGACGGATCGAGCCAGGCGTCGTCGATCCCAGGGCTGGCCAGATGCGTATGGTCGGCACTCGGGATCGACGAGCCTGGCATGGTTTTAAAGGGACATTTTCGGCGCCCTGCTAGGCATAGTGCAGGCTGTACCCAGGGCTGAGCACGACACAGCCCTCAAGGCAAGCGAGGTTGCGCAGAAGCCAGCTGTAGTAACTTCTGATCGTTTAAACTTGGTGCGTGACGGGATGGCTTGGTTAGCGGAGGCCACCGCGTCCAGATCTCGGCACGCCTAGACATGGGACAAGACTCGCAGGACCTGTGCAGACGGGCCTCCTCCTTCCTTTGAGTGGATCCCTGCCCGTCGAGAGCTCGAGGCTGTGATGGAGGCCCCAGGGTGCGATGTGTCTCGCCCCATCGGGAACGAGTGGGCTGACTTTTTCGCCAAGAAGGGACCTTTATCTCACGCGCCAGCCCAAGTCCTGCAGGATTTCCACAAGCAGATTCTGAGGGCAACCAAAGACCACTCGAGTGTGTTCGCCTGGATGGTCCAGGCTGCAGCCAAGAAGGCGTTAGAGCTCCAGCCGAGCGAGGGAACACCCTCGAACGTTGGTCGAATCGGGTCTCCCCCCCAAGCTTGTGCTAGACTCGCACGATTTCGGATTTTGTGGGCGGCTGGCCGAGCACCTTTGCTTGAATTGCAATTGGTTCGCCAGGAGCCGTGAATCGATGAACGCTTTGCGTGCCAGGCCGTGTATCCCAAGCGGGTTGCAGAAAGCGGCGGCGGCCCGTTATTCCCTACCTAGGCTCTGCCTAGAAGGGTTCTTACTCCATGGGCTTAAAGGGGCCGGGCAGTGGAAATCGCCCCGGGCGGTTCCCCCGGCATCCGCCCCGCGGTTCCCCCAGTTGCGTCCCCTTAGCTTGGCGTTGCTTATCTCATCTTAGCTTCGCTGATTTCATCTTAGCTTAGCTTAGCTTCATCTCGGCGGGTTGCAGAAAGCGGCGGCGGCCCGTGATTTTTTCTCACCCCAGGGTCCCATCCGCAGGGGCTCCAACTTCTAGGTAGGGTCTCCAACTTCTAGGTAGGGTCGCACTGGGGTAATTTTTTCTCACCCCAGGGTCCCTTTCGCAGGTGCCGGAGGCGGTGGATGCCGCAAGGCGTGCCGCCGCTGCCTTCGAGGAGGGCCACGGCCCCTCTGCCGAAGGCCCTGCCGGGGGGCCACACGGCGGTCGGGCGGGCGTCGCCGCCGCCGGGGGTCGATCGGGAGGCGGCACTTGTACAACGAGCTCGGTCATGGAGCCGAGAGGTTTGGATCGGAGGGCCACAACTATACACCAACACCGATCCTGGCCCAGGATCACCCTGGGCCCAGGATCGGTGTATATGCCTTCTTGCGCAAGGCAGGAGGGCGTATACACCGATCCTGGGCCCAGGGTGATCCTGGGCCAGGATCGGTGTTGGTGTATAGTTGGTGCCTTCCTAATTGGAGCCACAATTCACCACCCACCCAAACCACCCCAACCCAACCCTCAGGCTCAGATTTACCCTCGATTTCCAGTGGGGGGGGGGGGTCGGTAAACACCGAAAAAACATGTGGAACCCTTACCCCTTCCAACCCGAAGTTCGGGTCTTCAGGTTGGGTTGGGGTGGTTTGGTAGGTAGTCAGTCATCTGTCTCAGCTGTGTCGCGTACAGTCGGGGCGCTAAACAAGGAAGCCCTTTCGTTGGGGAGGGGCTCCGCGTTCCTTACTTGTTTCACAGCTCGCCTCAGGTTTTCCTGATGTTTTCGATGGCAAATCGAAGTTCAACTCATAGTAAAAAGGGGCCTCGTTCCTTATTTAGGGTTCCTTGGGTCAACGCCCCGACTGTGCAACGAACTCGGTCATGGAGCCGAGAGGTTTGGAGCCACAGTCATTCACCACCCACCAAAACACCCCAACCCAACCCGAAGGCTCAAATTTACCCTCGACTTCCAGTGGGGGGGGGGGGTCGGGAAACACCGACAAGACACATGTGGAACCCTTACCCCTCCCAACCCGAAGTTGGGGTCTTCGGGTTGGGTTGGGGTGGTTTGGTAGGTAGTCAGTCATCTGTCTCAGCTGTGTCGCGTACAGTCGGGGCGCTAAACAAGGAACCCCTTTCGTTGGGGAGGGGCTCCGCGTTCCTTGATTGTTTCACAGCGCGCCTCAGGTTTTCCTGATGTTTTCGATGGGCAATCGAAGTTCAACTTATAGTAAAAAGGGGCCTCGTTCCTTATTTAGGGTTCCTTGGGTCAACGCCCCGACTGTGCAACGAACTCGGTCATGGAGCCGAGAGGTTTGGAGCCACAGTCATTCACCACCCACCAATCCACCCCAACCCAACCCGAAGGCTCAAATTTACCCTCGACTTCCAGTGGGGGGGGGGGTCGGGAAACACCGACAAAAACACGTGTGGAACCCTTACCCCCCCCAACCCGAAGTTCGGGTCTTCGGGTTGGGTTGGGGTGGCTTGGTAGGTAGTCAGTCATCTGTCTCAGCTGTGTCGCGTATAGTGTGGCGGAAGGCCGCATCCCAACCCGAAGCTTCGGTCCGTGCGCAGGGGACATGTGGCGGTGGCGTCACCGCGCGCCAGCGCGGAACCCGCAGATTTGTCCCGCGCCACGCGCGGGCTCCAGCCGCGGACGGGGGCCGCTTGCCCGTGAGATCGCCCTCGACGCGAGGCCTCCGCCGTCGGCCTCCCGACGGGGTGGGGGGCGCCGCTGTGGAGAGAACGCCGCGCGCCGCGGCGGTGTCTGGCCCCGCAGTGCAGCCCTCTTTTTCACTGCTGAGACGGCTCCGCACGCTCGGACTCGCTCTTCGTCGCCGGCTGCCTCCTCCTCTTCCTCCTCTTCTTCCTTCTCGCGCCTCCCCCCCCCCCGCCTCCTCCCGCTTCCCGCCTCTCCCCGCAGACTGTCGCGCCCGCCTTGCAGGAGTTCGACCTGGTGGAGGCACGCGACATGGTGCCCCTGCAGGACCTGGTGCAGAAGTTCGAGGACGCGCGCGTTGTTGTCTTCTGTTTGGGTTGGCAGCTGGTGGAAGACGGTTGGGGGCGGGGAGGGGACGGGAAGGACGAGAAGCAAGACGGGGAGTACGAATTGATGTTGACGGGCACGGGGGGAGAAGGCGGAAGTGGAGGATGTAGGTGGGGACGGAGGGGGGGGAGTGGGGCGGGAGGACGATGATGAGGATGGAGATGATGACGGTGATGACGATTGAACTGATGATGGTGCTGATTCTGATGAAACCGGTGATTCACATGATGATTGCGACGATGGGTGTGGCGGCGTTGTTCAACGTGTTTTTTGTGTGACGACGGTGATGATGACGGGATTCGTGTGGAGGGGGCGGGTCACGAGCGTGAAGCGACGATACGGATGTGAATCGGGATGGTTGTGATGATGTCGATTAGGAGGATGCGGAGGGGTAACATTAGGAATCGTGTGAGAACGCTGAGGTGACATAGGACGGGGAAAAGGGATAGTAGGATGATGACGCTGATGCTGTTGCTGCTGCTGATGATGATGATGACGATGATGATGCTGCTGATGATGTGATGATGATGAGCTGCTGATGATGACGATGATAATGATTGATGATGATGATGATGATGATGATGATGATGATGATGATGATGATGCTGCTGCTGCTGCTGCTGCTGCTGCTGCTGATGCTGATGATGATGATGATGATGATGATGATGATGATGATGATGATGATGATGATGATGATGATGATGATTCTGGGGAGGAGGAGGAGGAGGAGGAGGAGGAGGAGGAGGAGGAGGAGGAGGAGGAGGGTGGAGGAGGATGAGGAAGGATGTGTGGGAGGAGGCAGCATCCGAAAAGGGCATGAGAAGGGGATACGGGAGGCGGCGCGAGGGATGATGGGGGACAGTTTGGCAGGAGCTGGGGAGACGTGTCGTATGGATCGCCGGGGGAAGTGTGGGCACCAGGCCTTGTTGTCCTCGGCGTTGTCGTCGCTATCTTGCCATTCGTCGTCGTCCTCCTCCTCCTAGACAAGTCACCGTCCACCCTCCTTACTCTATATAGTTGAATTGGAGTGCAGCCCGCCAAGCTACCTGCGACCTGGCCACATCCCGAGCGGAACTGGGGCTTGGGCTGGGGGGCTGCGGTGAGTGCGGTGGCCCCGCTGGGCCACTGGGAGGGCAGTCGTGATTCCGAGACTCCTGGGAAGGGATCTCGTGCCTGCCGCACGGCGGCGGACAAGCTCGAAGCCTCTCGCGGCAAGGTGTCGAACTTGAGACTAGACTTGAGCCAAATGGCTACGGGAGGAGGAGGAGGAGGAGGAGGAGGAGGAGGAGGAGGAGGAGGAGGAGGAGGGGAGGGGGAGGGGGGGAGGGAGGAGGAGGAGGAGGAGGAGGAGGAGGAGGAGGAGGAGGAGGCGGAGGAGGAGGAGGAGGGAGGAGGAGGAGGAGGAGGAGGAAGAGATCGACAGGGCACGAGAGCAGCGAGATGCCTCCTGGAGTGCAGGCCCTTCTCCTCTCGGCCTTCCTGGGGTCCTTCCCCTGCCCGCCCCGCCCGGAACGCGAGGCGACCCCAGGGTCAGCGCCAGCGGCGGGCGCCGAGGCGGCGGGGGCCCAGCAGGCCCTGACGCCACCGGGCCTCCGCGCCTCCGCCCTGACCTCCCCCCACCTCGTCCTCCTCCTCGTCCTCGTCCTCCTCTCCTCCTCCTCTCCTTGTCCTCCTCCCGTCCTCGCCTCCTCCTCCTCCTTCCTCCCTCCTCCTCCCTCCTCCCTCCTCCCTCCTCCCTCCTCCCTCCTCCCTCCTCCCTCCTCCCTCCTCCCCCCTCCCTCCTCCCTTCTCCCTCCTCCTCCCACCTTCGCCCTCCTCTGCGCTCAGGGGCAGTGATGCGGTAGAGGGGAAGCCACCAGTGGGCCCCCGCCGCCCCCCCGAAGCTCGGAGTTGGCACGCGCGGGGAAGACTGCCATCGAAGTGCGACTCATCCAACCCACCGCCAACACTGATGGTTGAGGGGGGCATCGACACGTGAGTGTGGCAGAAGTGTTCGCTAATTTCTTCCGAGGCCTGTGGGGGGGACCGGGTCGAGGTTTCCGGTATGAGGTTTGAGGTTTTTGGTCAGGCCCCGGGAAACGACACCATTTTTTGCAAAGTCACATTTTCCAGCATTTGTGCCTTTTTTGTTCGTTGCGCAGGAGGGTTCGGGTTTGTGTCCGGGTTTTGGGGGGTCTTGCAGGCTTTTAGGGCCTGTGTTCGGGTTTACTTGGGAAGTGCTGCAGTGCAGTTTTTTGTTCGTGCCGCCGTCTGGAAATGTGGTTTCGAGAGATGTTGGGTGTCCGGGCCCAGCGTGTCCGGGTGTACGGGGCCCTGATTCTTAGCATCGCTCGGACGTGTGCATTTTTCCTTCGGCGAGGGCCATCGAGGAACATCCTTGACCATTTGGCGAAAAAAACACGCACGAAACCGAACAAAAACACAAAATATGGACGTCCGAGCGATGGCGAGGATTTGGGTCGTGTCGTCGGTTCTCGTCTGCTGTCCAGCCTCTTTTTCTGCCCTCCGGCAGCCGCGCCTCGCCGACGGCGTGCTGGGGGGCCCCCAGAGATCGGGCCGACAAGGCCGCCGGAGAGTCGAGCCATGGCCCGACGAAAACCGCCAGGGGCAACTTCCGAGGCGGGGTCCTTTGGCAGTGGAAACAATTGGTTTTCAAAGTATTTGGTCTTTAGAACCTCCTCCTCCTCCTCCTCCTCCTCCTCCTCCTCCTCCCTCCTCCCTCCTCCCTCCTCCTCCCTCCTCCTCCTCCTCCTCGCTCTGCGTGGCGACGCCCCCGTCGCCACGCGTGCCCTCTGCGTGCCTGCGGGGGCGCCGCCACGTAGAAGTACTGGAGACCGAGCACTTGGGGCGTCGCTACGCACGCCCTCTGCGTGGCTGCGACCATTTGTTAAAACCGTAAAGCCAATTAAATTCACTAAGAAAGTAGGCATAGGGGGGATGCATCGACACTCAATCGCCCATGGATCGCCGATAGGGGTCTGACAGCCCCAGCCCGCCCAGGAACACGCGAATTCGCTACCGCGGGCCTATCGCCGATGAATCGGCGATGTATCGCCGATTCCAGGACGATGCTTCCCCCCTATGCCAGTCCCCCGCTATTGCTGCCCCTTGCGCGTAAGGGTGACCCTTCGCCGGAGTGACCATTGGTGCGGCTTCACACAGTGAGCGTGCCAGCTAGTGCTGGGGGGACCCCTGTGACACAGGGGTCCCCACAGCACCGGCTTGCGCGTTTGGATTTGGCCTCCCCCTTTGCTCCCTGCAGCTGCGCACCAGAGTAGGGGGGCACATGCGAACCCTACCCCTACCCCCCACGATCTCTGAGGGGGAGGGTGGGGTTCACTTCGCTCGGGAGCTCCGGAACGAAGTGAACCCCACCCTCCCCCCAAAATCGGGGGGGTAGGGGTAGGGCTCGCATGTGGCCCCCTACAGAGGTCACTCTTGCCCAGGGTCATTCCTGCGCGTGGCCGGCTCCCCTCGACTCCGAGGCGGGGCGTTTTTGCTGTGCACGTCCGCTGCCCGAGGAGAGCCGACCCTCCGTGGACAGCCAGTGGCGGTGGGCATGGGCGCGCTTTTCCGCCCGCCTGGGGCCCTGGGGGTATCCGTGTCCACCGCCTCCTGGGGACCTGGTCCATAGTTCCCCCAGTGTGGCCACAGACACATATATGTGCTTTTATATATATATATATATAGATGAGCGTATACACATATATATATATATTCATTTATACATACGTATGTGTATTCATATTTGGATGCGTCTGTGTGTACGCATACATGGATACATGTATAAGCACGTGTATGTACACATGTACGTTTGCATGCATGCATGCATGCATGCATGCATGCATGCATGTGTGTATGTCTGTATGGTTGTATATATATATAGGTATGTACGTATGCATGTAAGCATACGTGGATGTATGGATGTATGCATGTATGGATGTATGACTGTATATATGCATGCATGTATATATGTATACATACATGTATGTGTGTAGGCGTGAACACACATATAATTACATATTTGTGTATGTGTATATATACGTTCATCTATATGTATTTGTATACATACGTGTGTGTATACATATGTATATATAGTATATGGGGAGGGGGCCCCAGAGGCGCTGGCGTGCACTGACTTATCTTCTGGCCGTTTCGGGCGTGTCGGGGGTGCTAGAACGCGTCGCAGGAGGAGAAGGGGGGCGACGAGAGGGCCCGAGAGACGTCCACGAGGGCGCCAAGATGGCCCAAGAGCGTTCCAAAAGAGCCCAAGACCGCACAAGAGCGTTTCAACATTGGTCATGGCTTGAAGACAGCTGAAGAAGGCTTCAAGACGGCCAAGATGCCCACACAAGGACTCCCACGAAGAACTCAGGATGCGAAACAAGTAGGTTATATCATTGGTTTTTACAGGTTTTTCGTGTTCTCGCTGTTTCGTGCTTCCGACGGTCCAAGACAGCTTACGAGGCCCCAGAAATCAGCTCAATACGGCCCAAGAGGCACCTTCAGAGGACGCCCCAGCGGCGCAAGAGAGTCCCAAGACGGCCCAAGAGGCGCCCAAGAGCGCCCAAGAGGGCCCCAAAACGGCTCCAAGAGGGGCCCAAAAAGCAGACCACGAACCGACAATTCGATCCTTCCGCCCAAATAGGCCCACCAGAGCCCAAGAGACCCCGCAGAAGCCCCAAAGAGGCCCCAAAGAGGTCCCAAAAGAAGCCCCTAAGGGCACCCCAAACGGCCCCCAAGAGGCCTCCAACACTGCTTTCAAGAGGCCCCCGGGAAGCCTCCCACGAATTCCAACCGAATTTCCAAGAGGCTTCTAACCCACAACCCAGTCACGGTGGCAGGATGGGCCGAAGGCAACTGGATGGTCCAAGGTGCCGAAGGCGGCCTCCAGACGGCCCAAGAGGCCCCCAAGATACCCAGGAGGCTCCCAAGAGATCTCCCAACAGAGCTCGAAGAGGCCAAACAACATGTATTTTCATTGTTTTTGGTTTAGTACTTTTGGCGTTTCCGCCTGATCCGCTTCTCTACGCTGCAAAACGCCCCAAGAGGCTCGGATAATCGCCCCAAGACGGCCCAAAAGGTTTCAAACGCGTCCAAAGACGGCACAATAGGCTTCAAAAGCGCTGAAGAGACGTCCAAGACGGCCCGAGAGGGCCCCAACCGCGGCCCAGGATCTGGATCGTGAACCGAGAACCCGATATCTTCGCCTCAGGAGACCCCCAGGAGGCTTCAAGAGGTCCCCAAGAAAGAAGCCCAAAGAGGTCCAAAAGAGCCCCGAGAGAGGCCCCGAGGGCACTTGAGAAAAACAGGAATTCGAATATTTCGTGTTTTAGTTCGCCTGGATTCTTCGCTACGCTTGCAATAAGAAGGATATATCCTATTTCCCCCTCCTCCTCCAGTTCTTCCTCCTCTGCGGCCTCCTCCACATTCTCCAACTTCTCCTCCTCCTCCTCCTCCTCCTCCTCCTTCTCCTCCACAAAGGAACCCCTTGACCTCTCCTTCTTCTCCCTCTTCCTCTGGCTACGTCCAGCCGCGGCGAATGAAAGGGCATGCGAAGTGCGTTTTGGGCCTGTCTTAAGCTGTCGTGGGTGGACCTTAGGAAGTCTTGGAAGCCACCTGGGCCGTCTTCGTGGTTCTTGGAAGCCCTGGAGAACAAGTGTAATGGAATAGAGACCTCCAAGATACCTCCAAGAGTTCGACCATCCAGCCTAGCTGCTCCTTCTGCACGTGAACCAGGCTGACTCTGGCCTCGGTCCACACGATCCAGAGCTAGGCGGCGCACCGGCCTGCCAGGATGTTGTAGCACGGCTGCAGACTCTGCATTTTGTACCTGAGGATGCGAGAAGAAAGATGACGACAACGATGATGATGTTCACCCCAATCAGCTTGAGAAACACCCGCTGGAGGATCCCACATTGCACGAAACCGCCCATTGAGTAGTAAGGCTGCCCGCTCGCTGTCAGGCACCATATTTGGCAAAGTGTGCGGGTGGATTCTTGTCCGGGCCCGCCATCCAGCCTAGCTAGAACTTGAGCGCGCGCGAAGCGCGCGCGATGGTTCTTGTGTGTGTGTGTATATACACATGTGTCGCAAGGCCCCAGGAAAGAGAGGACCCAGGGACTTTTCGAGCGCTTGGAACCATGGATACGGACCTGCAAGGGAACCCGGGAAGCGGGCCGCGCCCACCGAAGCCGGTCCGGAACCAGGAGCCGGGAACCAGGAGCCTGGAGCCCGGGAGCCCCCAGTCGCGCACCGGAGTCGGCCCGACCGCTTCACCTTCTCTTCCAGTTTCTGCCAGGACCCCTGCAGTCCGAGCATCTTTTTTGGGTGGAGGGTAAGGGGTGAAATTTGAATGGATGTTTCGATGGATTCTTGATGTTTAACTCTGTAAAAGGTGGATCACATAACGAATTGTTTTTCGAGGCGCAGGCGCCCACATGGATTTCACCCTGGGCCCTCCACCCTAAGAAAATGCTCAGGCAGTGCGAGCGCCGAGGGGGGAAGCACACGACTGGCCAGGAAGCAAAATTTGGGGGTCCTGCGGGGGGCGGGCCCCGAGTGGGGAGCCCCAGGGCCCTGCCCCATGCAGGACTGACCCGACCGTTTCCCCTTCTCTTCCGGTTTCTGCCAGGATCCCCGGTAGTGCGAGCGCCGAGGGGGGAAGCACGACTGGCCAGGAAGCAAAAGGGGGGTCCTGCGGGAGACGAGCCCCAAGTGGGGAGCCCCAGGGCCTTGCCCCATGCAGGACTGACCCGACCGTTTCACCTCCTCTTCCGGTTTCTGCCAGGATCCCCGGTAGTGCGAGCGCCGAGGGGGGAAGCACGACCGGCCAGGAGGCAGATCTGGACGCCCGACATTGGTGCGGAAAGAATGGGTGCGATGCCCAACAGCAAAGGTCGCCCCAAACCAGCCCATTTTTGTGCCGTGCCCATTTTTGTTGTTGGGCACTGTCCCCATTTTTTTTTTTCGCGTGCCCCTGTCGGGCGTCTCGATCGCAAGAGGGGGGGTCCTGCGGGAGGCGGGCCCCAGGTGGAGAGCCCCAGGGCCTTGCCCCAGGACTGGCTCTCCTCGTCGTCCTGGCTCGTGGTTCTTGTGGGCGGTGCCTGGGCCCGCGGAGGGCCCCGGGGGGTCAGGTCGGGCCTGTCCCCCTAGAGGGGGAGTTTCGACGAGAATTTAAAATATACACTAAACATACACTCCAAAAAGGCTAAGAAACCCATTCAACAAAAAAGAAGTGCCCAGACTATCTTGTTGTGATTGTTGGACCTTTTTGGGGGTATTTTTGATTTTTCGTCGACGCTCCCTGTAATTAAGGGGGACAGGCCCGACCTAATTAACCCCAGGGGGCCGAGGAGGACGGACCCCGTTTCCGGGGCCCAGCTCCTGCGAGCCGGGCGGCGCGTCGGAGAGGCGGGGCTCCCCGAGAGGTCTCCGCCTCGCAGTGGCTCGACGGCGCGGTCCAGGAGGAGGCGGCGCCCTCCTCGCAGCCACCCCCCGCCGCCCAAGAGGTTCCAGTGGCCACCTGCCGCCGAAGACGCTGACGGCGGCGACGACGAAGATGTTGACGACGACGACGACGACGTGGAGGACGTGGACGACGACGGCGGCGGCAGCGGCGGCGGCGACGACGACGACGACGACGACGACGACGACGACGACGGCGGCGGCGGCGGCGGCGGCGGCGACTACGTTGTCGGCGGCGGCGGAAGCGTCGACGACGACAATCACGGCGGCGGCGATGGCGGCGGTGGCGAAAGCGGCCGCTACGAAAGCGGCTGCGACCGCTGCCGCTGTTTGCTCTTCTGCCCTCATCTACGAAGGTGGCAGTCTTGTTTTTAGTGTGATGCCTTCGCCTCCTCCGCACGCGTCCCGACTCCACCCATCTCCTTCTTAACCTATATATATATATAGAGAGAGAGAGAGAGAGAGTGAGAGAGAGAGAGAGATACACGCGTGCACCTTATGTATGCGTGAATACGCACATCTATACACACACGCAGTCGTACAAACAAATGGACCCCTCCCGTCCTGGGGGCGGCCACTCCGCAACCATCCAGGAACGCTTTTTGCTACCCTCCTGGTTCGATTCCAAAGGCGGCCCGGAGAGGCCAAGAGGGCCCCGAGACGGGACAAGAGGGCCCCAGAAAACAGCCAATAGGGTCCAATTGGCCTCCAAGACAGCTCAAGAGGGCTCCAAGACGCCCACGATGGCCCCAAGACCGCCCGATAGGCAACAATGAAGCCCCAAGAGAGCTCCGAGAGGACCCCCAAGAGGTCCCAAAGGGGGGGCAAACATAAGTGATTTCGTTTTTTTTTTTTTTTTTTTTTTTTTTTTTTTTTTTTTTTTTTTTTTTTTTTTTTTTTGTTTTTTTTTTTTTGTTGTTTTATATATATATATACAAAAACAATGTTTTTCGCGTTCTCGCGTCATGGGCGACTCGCCAAGATGGCCCCAGAGCCCCCCAAGACCGCTCCAAGACGGCTCGAGAGGCCCCGAATAGGGCCCCAAGACGGTCCAAGAGGGTCCCCAAATGGCCCACGAGGCGCCCAATACCGCCCAAGAGGACCCCAAGACCCCAAGAGGTGGAACACGAACCGACATTTCGATCCTTCCGCCCAAACAGGCCCTCAGGAGGCCCCCAGAGGCCCCCAAGAGAGCCCAAGAGGCTCCCAAGAGGCGCCACGAGGCCCCCAAGAGGCTTCAAAAGAGGCTCCAAGAGACCCCCAATCGGCCCCCAAGAGACCCCCAAAACTGCCTCCAAGAGGCACCCGAGTGGCCTCCCACGATGTCCAAACGAACTTCCAAGAGGCCTCTCTCCCACAACTCCAACAAGGTGGGGGGATGGGCCGAAGGCCACTAGACGGACCAAGCCGCCCAAGATGGCCTCCAGGCGGCCCAAGAGGCCCCCAAGATACGCAAGAGGCCTCCAAGAGGTCTCCAACGAGTGCTCGAAGAGGCCAAAACAGCCCCAGGGGTGCGGGCTGCAGCCCGAGAACCCTTGGCAAGCCACACTCTCCCGCGGGGGCCCATATGAGGTCCCCCTCAGGACTGGCCCGCGAGTTTGGAATTTTTGCCTCCGCGCGGCCCTGGGGCACGCTCGCGTGCAGCCGGGGAGGAGGAGGAGGAGGAGGAGGAGGAGGAGGAGGAGGAGGAGGAGGAGGAGGAGGAGGAGGAGGAGGAGGAGGAGGAGGAGGAGGAGGAGGAGGAGGAGGAAGGAGGAGGAGGAGGAGGAGGAGGAGGAGGAGAGAGGAGAGGAGGAGGAGGAGGAGGAGGAGGAGGAGGAGGAGGAGGAGGAGGAGGAGGAGGAGGAGGAGGAGGAGGAGGGAGGGATGGGAGGGAGGGAGGGAGGGGAGGGAGGGAGGGGGAGGGAGGGAGGGGGGAGGGAGGAGGAGGGAGGGAGGGAGGAGGGGAAGAGGAGGAGGAGGAGGGAGGAGGAGGAGGAGGAGGAAGAGGAGGAGGGATGATGATAATGATGATGATGATGATGATGATGTTGATGATGATTGATGATGATGATGATGATGATGATGATGATGATGATGATGATGATGATGATGATGATGATGATGAGGAGGAGGAGGAGGAGGAGGAGGAGGAGGAGGAGGAGGAGGAGGAGGAGGAGGAGGAGGAGGAGGAGGGAGGAGGAGGAGGAGGAGGAGGAGGAGGAGGAGGAGGAGGAGGAGGAGGAGGAGGAGGAGGCGGAGGAGGAGGAGGAGGAGGAGGAGGAGGAGGAGGAGGAGGAGGAGGAGGAGGAGGGATGAGGAGCCTGGCAGCGGGCCAGCGGGCAATCTCGGATCCGACGCGGCGAATCGAGTGCAGCACGACAAGAGGCCTGGACCCACGCTCTCTGCATGTGGTTTCGAGCCGGATTGATCTGTGATGGCCCCTAAGCCCCAAAATGGGCGAACATGCCTGGCGCAGTGAGGAACTGCAGCGCCCAGATCTCTGGGGTGGGTCGGCCACGCGCAGAGGGGGGCAGGCGGAGGAGGGAAGGCTTCTCAGAAGGATGCTGCTCCTTAGAGAGCGCGGGTCTTCTGAAGCAGCTTCCTTCTGAGAGGATTTCCCCCCTCCCCCTACCCCCCTCTGCGCGCCGCACGTCCAAGGTTCCAGTGTTTCCAAACTGTCCGGACGTTCCCCACGGACTGTAGAGACGAGAGCCGCCAGAGACTCCGGAAATCCAGGAGCGTATCCTGAGCCAATCCTATCTAGATGCCTGCGGCCTTGGGTTGTGGGCCAGTGGCCTTTTGGATGCCTC
Organism: Prorocentrum cordatum; assembly: GCA_963575745.1. Lineage (NCBI taxonomy): Eukaryota > Dinophyceae > Prorocentrales > Prorocentraceae > Prorocentrum > Prorocentrum cordatum. The sequence goes on from CAUYUJ010015328.1 coordinate 310,350, forward strand.
TGTTAGGGTCTCCCGGGAAGCATCTGGGGAGTTCAGGAGCTCTTGGGGCCTCGTCGGGGCCTCTGGGGGCCCCTTCTGGACCTCTCGGGGGCCTCTTGGGGCCTCTCGGGGAATTCGTGGGAGCCCGCCGGCGATGGCGGGGGCCCCTTTGGGGCGGAGGGCTCGGACTCGTCTCCTGAGTCAGTCATAATTCTAAGTGGGGCTTGTCCCTCTACAGATGGAATGCTCAACAATAGTTGAACAGATAATCAGGGGAAACTTTTTTGACCAGGTCATTTGTTTTCGAGCATCATTTGACTATTTTATTTTTCGTCCCAAATCCGCCTGTAGGAGGACATGCCCGACCTATTCCTAATCCTATCATGGCATCGTTATCGTACGTTCGCGGCGAGCGAAGCGGGGGGGGGTAGAAGGAGAAACCCCTCTCAGAAGGCGGCGGGGGCTCCTTGGAAGCCCTCCAGCCGCCTGAGAGGTTTCCGTGTCTTCAGGGAGGCCTCGAACACTTCTCAGAAGGCAGGGGGGTCTCCCGAGCCTTCCGAGAGGGCCCGCCCCCTCTCACCTTCCCCCCCGGGCTGGCCGCCGAGTGCTACGTCCACTCCGCCCTCGCCCGCGTGGGGTGCGCCGTTCTTCTCTCTTTCGCGCTCGCGCTGCGTGTGCAGCTTCTGCTCCGCGGTCGAGCCCCCGCGCCCTCCCTCTCCTGCAGCATGCTCCGGAGAGCCGCCACGGGCGCACCCCTTCCGCCCGCGCGCCCTGCTGGACGCTCGGCTTGTGCTGCTGCTGCTGCTGCTGCTGCTGCTGCTGCTGCTGCTGCCACCCGCCCGCGGGAGGCCGCGCCCGCCGCGCCCGCCGCGCCCGCCGCGCCCGCGGCCGCCGCGCCGCGGGAGCCCGCGGAGCCCGCGGAGCCCGCGGAGCGGGCGGCCGCGGAGCTGCGGCACGCGGCCGCGGCGGCCGCGGGCGCGGCGGCCTCGGGCTGCGGCCTCGCCTGCGGCCGCCGCGGGAAGGGGGCCGGCGCCTCGGAGCCAGGCTGGCGGGCGGCCTCTTTCTCGGCGGCGCCGCGTCGTCGTCTTCGTCGTCGTCGTAGTCGTCGTCGTCGTCGTCGTCGTCGTCGTCGTCGTCGTCGTCGTCGTCGAAGCAGCCGGCCCGCTCTGGTGTAGGATCTCGCGGAGGCCGCCGCGGGCGCCGCCCCGCCCTCTTGTGGCGGCGGAGCGGGGTCCTCCTCTTCCTTCGGGAGCGGGAGGCGCCGCTGCCGCAGGGCTACCCTTGTACCCCCCAGCTCCCCCACGAGTTGTACAGCAGGAACGACTGAGCGAAAGTTAGAGCCTGGAGGAATGTGAGCAAGGGGAGGATGAGGAGCGTGAGCGTGAACACGGAGGAACGTGAACGTGGAGGAACGTGACCGTGAACGTGCGAAAAGCTTGTACCCCAGCTTCTTCGGCCCATCGCCGATCTCACGGCGATGTATCGCCAATTCCAGCTCGATGTCTCCCCGCGGCGGGCGCGTGTTTTTTGTTTTTGGTGGCCGCGGCCGGGCTGAGAGGAAGAGGTCAGAGGAGGAAAAGGTACCGATATTGCTGCTCGTCCAGGAGAGCCCTTGTCGCCACGGCTGGGTTGTCCTCGACATTCTGGTCAGAACGCACCCCAGGAGAGGTCCGTGGAGTACAATCAGAAAATCCGTAGTGTGGAGGCGCTGCTTCATACTGGCTACTCTTGTACCCTGGCTCGGTTTCTTCGGCCCATCCTGAAGCTCTAAATATGGTAAGTGGGACTCCCAAGGATCTTTCATTCCTAACACCCTGCGTCCTCACTGTGGATTTGGACTGCAGCTGCTTGGGTACCTTTGACTGTAGCTGATGTTGAGTGGATTTGGCCTTTCCCCCCCCTGACTGATCAGCACTGCCGGGCATTGCTGGGCATCTGCTGGCATTGATTGAAATTGCCGGGCGTTGCTTGGAATTGCTGGGCATTGCTTGGCATTGATTGGCACTGCTGGGCATTGCTTGGCCGAGGAAGGCAGCATGGAACCAAGACCAAAGCACCCGAGGAAGGCAGCAAGGCACCACCAAGACAAGCATTTTTGGTTGTCAGCGGTCGCGGTCGAACTGTCAAGGGCAACGTCAGGTTAGTCAGGAGGGACAGAAACACACAGACACAATCAATCGTCGATTCCCCAGAAAATATAGGAAAATATGGGAAGTAGGGGGGGAGACAGAAACCCAGAAAATACGGGAACATATGGGGAATCATTTTATTGGTGTGTATTTATTTGTGTGTCCTGGGGCCCCTTCAGTTAGGGGGGGATAGGTTCAGAGGGGGATGCACCGACCTCCGATCGCCTACTCGATCGCCGGTCGGGAGCCAGATAGCCCACCCCGCCCCAGGAACGTTCGGATTCGCTGTCAGGGGCCCATCGCTGGTCTATCGGCGATGTACCGCCGATTCCAGCTGGATGTCTCCCCGCGGCGGGCGCGTGTTGTTTGTTTTTCGCGGCCGCGACCAGGCTGAGAGGGAGAAGTCCGAAGAGCGAAAGGCATTGATACTGCTGCTTGTCCAGGAGAGTCGTCGTCGCCGCGGTTGGATTGTCCTCGAAATTTTGGTCAGACCGCACCCCAGGAGAGGTCCGTGGAGTACAGGCCAAATAAATAGTGAGGAAGCTCTGCGTCATCAAGGCTACCCTTGTATTCGGGCTTCTTCGGCCCATCCTGAGCCAATGTTGACTCCCAGGAGCTCTAAAAAAGGGAGGTGGGATTTCTGATGGTCTTGCATCCCTTGCCTTGCGCCTTTGCTGTGGATCTTCACTGCAACTGTTTGGGTATCTTTGTGCTCCCCTCGTATGGGAGAAAAGGGCACGGAGCAGAGGACTCACGCCAGAGGTCGTCCTCGGCTTCGGCCTGCGGATGCCCGTTCTGGGCCCCGGGGGGCGTCAGGGGTCGATCTGGGGGGAAGAGAGCCAGCACGGGGTCCTGGCTGCCGATTCTCGAGAGCTTCGGCGGGGATCTTCTACTCAAGCAGTGGCGAGGCGCCCTGGCTTGCCTACGGGCCTACCAACGAATGTCTTACGAACATTCTCTGGCCTGCACGGGATGTTCTCAGAACATTTCTGGCTGAGACTGTATTTTATTCCCGGAAAGGGCGTAGGCCCAGGGTTCTCTTTTAGCTGTTTACCCCCGGGTCTGACGGGAAGAGGGCCGGCGGATTTCTTTTGCGATAAATAACGGTTGGGAAGAGGGCGGGCGAATTCAAAATTGAGGATGTCTTGAACGAAACGCTTGTTTTTCAGAATTGTTTGAGGATTTCTCGAGCGAAACGCTTGTTTTGTCTTATATATTGTCCTCTCCTGGGGACCAGAATTTAGAGGATCTCTCATGTGAAATGCTTGGTTTCACGTGCCCAGGTCTTGAGGATGTCTCGAGCGAGACGCTTGGTTTCACGCCTCCAGGTTGCCCAGGCAGAGGTCAAGCGCCAGGATTTGTTGAGGATGTCTCGAGCGAGACGCTTGGTTTCACGCGTCCTCGTCGCCCAGGCGGATGTCTAGAATGAGGAGGTGTTGAGGAAGTCTCGATCGAGATGCTTGTTTGCACGTGTCCAGGTTGCCCAGGCGGATGCCTAGCATGAGGATGTGTTGAGAATGTCTCGAGAGATACGCTTGTTTTCACGTGTCCAGGTCGCCCAGGCGGATGTCTAACATGAAGATGTGTTGAGGATGTCTCGAGCGAGACGTTTGCTTTCACGTGTACAGGTCGCCAAGGCGGATGTCTAGAATGAGGAGGTGTTGAAAACGTCTCGAGCGAAACGCTTGTTTTCACGTGCCCAGGTCACCCAGGCGGACGTCTCACATGAAGATGTGTTGAGGATGTCTCGAGCGAACTACTTGTTTTCACGTGTCCAGTTCGCCCAGGCGGATGCCTAGCATGAGAATGTGTTGAGGATATGTTGAGCGAAGCGTTTGTTTTCACTTGTCCAGGTCGCTCGGGCGGATGTCTAGAACGAGGATTTTGACAGGATGTCTCGAGCGAAACGCTTGTCCCCAGCACGTTCCGTAGCGCGTCCCCTTGGCACGTCCCGCGGTGCGTCCCCATGGCACGTCCCCTGGCATGTCGCCTGGCGCGTCCCTTGAGACGTTCCGCGGCGCGTCCTCTTGGCATGTCCCCCTGTCAATTAGCTCTGCAGCAGATACTATGTGTTCAGGCAGCTCGAGCTTAAGATCCAGATCATTTCGGTCAGGACTCGGATGCAAAGGAGGACTCGATCCACGACGCTATAGAGCACAACCGCGGCATGGCACATCGCAATTCAGCACGGTACAGCACAGCACAGACTTCGGCACGGTACATCAAGATCGATACAATCAGCATTGCACTTGCCCGTCACCCAATCAGGTGTCTTTGAAAACGTTGCCATGCGTTACATTTCTATATTCCTTTCCGGGTTCGTGGGTCCATCATGTTGGACCTTGACCCCGCCGTTCTGCGTGAGGGGTGCCGCCGAATTGCAGAAATGTGGCAAATCCTTTATGTTTTTGGACCCTCACCCCGCCGATCTGCGTGAGGGGTGCCACCGAATTTTGGAAATGTAGCAAATCCCTTGTGTTTTTGGACCCTGACCCCGCCGATCTGCGTGAGGGGTGCCACCGAATTTCAGAAATGTAGCACATCCCGTGTGTTTTTGGATTCTGATCCCGCCGATCTGCGTGACGGGTGCCGCCGAATTTCAGAAATGTCGCAAATCCCTTGTGTTTTTGGACTTTGATCCCGCCGATCTGCGTGAGGGGTGCCGCCGAATTTCAGAAATGTGGCAAATCCCCTTTGTTTTTGGACCCTGACCCTACGGATCTGTGTGAGGGGTGCCGCCGAATTTTAGAAAATTTGCAAATGCCGTGTGTTCTTGGACCCTGGTCCCGCCGATCTACGTGATGGGTGCCGCCGAATTTCAGAAATGTAGCAAATCCCCATGTGTTTTTGGACCCTCACCCCGCCGATCTGCGTGAGGGGTGCCACCGAATTTTAGACATGTGGCAAATCCCATGTGTTTTTTGGACTCTGATCCCGCCGATCTGCGTGAGGGGTGTCAATTTTTAGCCACCCCAGCGATTCAGACAATACGATTCGGCCGTGGTCAGAATGCTCGTTTTGGGCCTCCCCCCCTCGCGCGGTCCATCAACAAGGAACAGTAAGCAGCAAGAAGTCAACGAGGAACAGCAAGCAGCAAGAAGCAGAACTGCAGCAGTGGAAACTGGAAGCTGCAACTGGTACAGGAGACTGCCAACCTCCGGCCTACAGCCTGGTGGCCCCACAAGGGGGCCGGCGGATCTTGCTAGCCCTCCGCCCCCCGCTGCCACCTTCGGCCCCTCCGCCCTCCCCCCCTCCCCCTCTGGACCTTGCAGAGTGACAGAGCGCTTCCAAAAATAGCCCTCCCGACCTGCAGGCCCATCGGAGCTGCCTCCAATCCTCGACCAGAATTTGGACGTCAAGGTCCTGGTGCTACTTTGCTGGCCCTCCTGGAAGATCAGGGCCCCCGACGTCGTGTTTTTGTTCACGACGTCGACCCCCAGAGGTCTGCGCCCCTTCCACGGGGACCAGTTGTTCCTCCTGGGTCGTTCTGTGACGGCCCCGAGGCCCAGCAAGGGCCCCCGGAGGCCGAAGATGGGGAGGATCTTCCCGTCGTGCTCTCTCCGCAGCGCGAGGAGCGTCTGGGAAGGCCAGGGCTCCCCCCCCCCCCCCCCCGCGAGGGCGCCGGCAGCAGGCTAGGGACGCCCGCGGGCACAGGCCCCGCATGGACACCGAGTGAGCGAGCTGGCGCTGGCGCGGCGCCCTTCCCGCCTCCCGCCCTCCCTCCGCCCTCGCTCCGCCCGCCCGCCCTCCCCAGGGGAACACAAAGTGGCACAAGCATAACAACTCGGAGGTCCGCGCGGATTGCTCGGATCGGCGCTGGGGCCCCCCCTGCGGCGCCTCCGGCGCGGCAAAAGTGGCATAAACATAAAAACTCGGAGGTTCGCGCGGATTTCTCGGATCGGCGCTGGGGCCCCCCTGCGGCGCCTCCGGCGCGGCAAAAGTGGCATAAGCATAACAACTCGGAGGTTCGCGCGGATTTCTCGGATCGGCGCTGGGGCCCCCCGGCGGCGCCTCCGGCGCTGCCCCCGGCGCGCTCCGCGCGCCAGGGCGGGGGTCCAATGCCGATCCGAGACATCCGCGCGGACCTCCGAGTTTTTATGTTTGTGCATCTTTTTCTCGGCCAAGCGCAGAGGGGGGCAAGGGGAAGGGGGGGAGGGCTCCCCGGCTTCTCAGAAGGCGCCGGCCTTCTCTACAGACGTCAGCCCCGGGCCTTCTACGAAGCTGGGCGCTTCTGAGAAGCCTTCCCCCCGCCCCCTCCCCAGACCCCCGACGTAATGATTTTTTCATTACGTCGACTCCAGAGTTCTCGACCCCTTCCCCAGGACCGGTTTGTCATCCTGAGTCGTTTTTTGACGCTCCCGAAGCCCGGTGAGGGCCCCCAGAGGCCGAAAATGGCGAAAAACCTCCCGTCATGATTTTTTCATTACTCGAGGGGGTCTGGGTCCCCCCCCCCCTCTGCGCACCGCCAATGGCTGGCGGGCCACGCGCGCCCTGGCTGCGAGCGCGCACCGCCTCTCTCGCCCGCCTTTTGTTGGGCGCTCCCTCCGCCTCCCTCCGGTGTTCGGAGGGGGCCGAGGGGGCCTCGGCGCGCCTGCCTGCGGCAGGCACTCGAGCGGTGGGAGGTTCGGTCCTCCTCCTCCGCCTCCGCCTCCTCCTCCTCCTCCTCCTCCTCCTCCTCCTCCTCCTCCTCCTCCTCCTCCTCCTTCCCTCCTCCTCCTCCTCCTCCTCCTCCTCCTCCTCCTCCGCCTCCTCCTCCTGTCAACCCCAGCGCGCTCGTGACCGCAGAACCCAGTGGAGTGGTACGACCCCTCCCCTCAAAAGTCACGGCGAGGGTCGTTTCCCCCCCCCCCGCCGGGCGCTCTCGGCTGGTTTCTGGCCCTGGGGCCACCGTCGCTCCTCCTCCTTCCTCCGCTCCTGCTCGCTGTGCTTCGCGACGCGCTCCGCGACGTCCCCGCCGCTTGCTCCGCATTCTGGCCAGCGGCCGCGCCAGGATCAAAAGCTGGTCCGGCCTCGGCTGCGGCCCGCCGCTCCCACATTTAATAAGTGCTCGTGAGCTTTTTTTTCTGTCATCCGAGCGGCGGACGCGTGTCCCGCCGGCCCCCAGGCGGAGCAGCCCTCGAAGATCGCCATGGGGGGCAGGCGGCTCCCCGCGGCTCTCCGCCGCTTTCGGGCCCGCGGGCCCCCCCCCCCCGCGGGCCCGCCGGGAGTGCCAGAAGGCGGCTCGGGGCCGGACGAAAGGGGGGGATTCGGAAAGGAGGGGTTGCGAATTTGCTGCATGCGGCTGGTTTCGGCCTCACCGAGGGGCCCATTCCTCGATACATAGTCGCCTCCGGCGCCGGGAGGCGCCGGGAAAATCAGCTAATTACGTGAGCTGATTCTCAACCCCCCCTTTGCTATCCCCCCCTTTCGCCCGACCCGACTGAAGATCTCGTGCTGGGGGGAAGGCCCCAGGGTCCAGGACCGGTTTCCTTCAGGATGTGCTTCCCCCATGCTCATCGAAGATGGGATCGGCTACATCAATGATCTACCCCAGGATTGTTCCCTCGTCGAATCGACGACAGATATGTACCACGCCCCTATATCTGCGAGCATCCTGCGCATTTTTCACGGGTTCGACGGGGAAGTGAATTCTGGGGAAAACTAAGTCTGTTGTCGATATCCTACTCGAAATACTGCGGCTGATGGCGCCATCTTGGGGCCTCTCGGCGACATCTTGGGGCATCCAGGGCCACCTCCGCGCCATCTTGCGGCAATCTTCAGGCTGTCTTGAGCCTGGGCCCATGATTAGGGGATTTTGGAGCATTGTTGGGCCATCCCAGGAGAGCTGGGGTGGCATTTGGGGGCCTTTGGGGGTCACATTGGGGCTGTCTTGGGCAATATGTAGTGTTCGGGGGCCGTCTTGAAGTGATCTTGGGACATCGTGGAAGCAAAACATGGGACAAGCAAGCACGATGGAACACGTCCTATTTGTTTCAAGTTGATCGGTCCCCTCGGGGGCGTCTTGGGGACCTCACTGAAATCTTGGAGACATCTTGGGGCCTTCTTTGGCCGTCTTGAAGTCTTGAGACCCCCATCGGCTCCTCTTGGGGCCGTCTTCGAGGCCTCTCAGGCCCCCCTGGCCATGGGGCGGCGTCTCCATGGGAATCACAAGGCAACCCAGGGCGGCCAAGAACTGAGGGAGCTTCACTCCCAGATGAGCGACGCCAAAAAATGTGGGTCGTCTGTGCCGACACTCGCGCGTAAGCTGCCCGCGTAAGGTCGCGCGCGAGCGCCCTCGTCTCCAATGCAGCGTGCCGCGCTGGCGGCCCGCGTAAGCCACTGCGTCAGATCGCCACGCCATCTCGCGTAAGACCCGTGTTGGATTGCCGTTCAGATGTTTCCTTCGATGTCACCACCGCCGTGGTAGACTGGAGTGGCGTCAGGCCTGGAGAGGCAAGGGACAAGAACCAGAAGCCAGCAGACAGCAAACAAGACAGCAGCCCAGCAGCATCTCCACAGCATGGCGCCGCCCAGGAGGGCCTGCGGATAAGTGGCCCATATGCAGGAAGGCTTCTGCCCGACGCCTTCCCTCGGACGTGGCAAGTCATCGCACCGCCCTGGTTCCTGGACCCCCCGCGTCGTGATGTTTCGCGTGAACCCCTCGGAGTCTCGACGCCTCCCCTGGACCTGCTTTTCATTA
>CAUYUJ010015328.1:321736-340857 GCA_963575745.1 Prorocentrum cordatum
GAAAAGGAGGAGGCAGAAGAGGAGGAGGAGGAGGAGGAGGAGGAGGAGGAGGAGGAGGAGGAGGAGGGGGAGGAGGAGGAGAGGGAGGAGGAGGAGGGCAAGCTAGGTGCGCTCGCGTCATATCCGACGTCCTACCCCTCCCCCCCCATCCCTTACCATGGCGTAGGTCTCCTCTCTATTCGCACCATCGGATGTCGCAGCATGGCATGGCATTGCATGACATAGCATGATGTCGAAGATCAACGCGTAGCATGACATAGCACAGCGTGGCGACGCCTCAAGGTGGGGGGGGGGCTTCTGTGTCCCCAAAAATCAACGAATCGACACCGAATGTGTAATCATTTCCGATGGTTTCTTCGGGAGGCGATTTTCTAGATTTTAGGGCTTACGCAGTTGGAAGGACCGAACACATGCCGTGGCATGGCGCTGGAAATCATGACGCCAGCGCTGCATCGGGAGCACGATTCGTAGCGAGCGGAAGCGCGGAAATGAGGTCAGTGCTGTAGCGGGAGCACGATTCGGAACGAGCAGTCGCCCGAAAATGCGGCCACCGCTTCAGCGAGAGCAGCACTTTGAAAATTAGCCTGACGAATGACCCAACCATATGCAGGTGTGAGTACCGCAATTGTGATTCACTTTCTCGGTGGTGATCCCTATGAGGCAACGAACCGTGCTAGGGGTGTGCCGAAATGAGTGGCGTGGTACACAACTCGAACGAGAACATATGATCTGAGTACGTAGGGAGACTGAGCGCGGGTGAATCTGAGCGCGAGTGCGTCTGACTGTGAATGAATCTGCGCGCGAGCGAGTCTACGTGCATGAATGCGAGTATGACACAGCATGGTGTAATTGTAAATGAATGTCAATATTTTGAAAATGGCTGCCTCTGAGTACTCGTGACGCTGGGCGTGGCCGCCGTAAGGAGCTCCCCCGGGACTCCCCGACGGCATCGCCCGCGCGCCGCGACGCCAATGTCGGCGCGCCCCCCCGCGAGGATCGCGCCCGCTTCTTCCTCTTTTTTTACTCCCTCTTCGTCCGCGCACTCAAAAGTCCAAGGCTGCGGGCGCAGCGCAGCGCGGAGTCCCCGGCGGGGACGCATGCGGACTGTGCCACGGGGGCCTTCGGCGGAGCTCTGATGGGGCCACGAAGCGTGCGAGGGGTGTGCCGACATGAGTGGCGGGGACGCATGCTGACTGTGCCACTTGGACATTCGGCGGAGCTCCTACGGGGCCAGCAGGCGGGTGTTGCTTAGGCCCGTTCGCGCACAGATTGTAGGGGATCTGTCCCCGGCGGTTTGCTTGCTTGCATATGCAACATCCTCTGCTGCCAGAACAGCTTGTGAGGATGCTTTAGGCCAGGCGCTGGTTTCAGCACTCCCAGGGGGGGGGGGCGGGAAAGGGGTATTTTTCTGTTCGCGCCCGAATGTTGGGGATGTCTCGGGCGGTTTGCCTACTTGCATGCGCGACATCCTTTGTATCCGGAGCAGTTTGCGAGGATGTCTTAGACCAGGCGCTGGCTTCAGCACTCCCAAAGGGAGGCGGCAGAGGGGTGTTGAACGAACCCGTTCGCGCCTAGTTTGTGGGGATGTATCCGGCGGTTGGCCATCTTGCATGTGCAGCATCCTCTGCTTCGGGGCAGTTTGTGAGGATGTTTCAGGCCAGGCGCTTGTTTCAGCACTCCCAAGGGGAGCCGCCAGGGGGTATTTCATTTGTCCGTTCGCGCCCAGATTGCGGGGATGTCTCGAGCGGTTGCTGTCGCCACCCCCTGAGATCCATCCGCGGCCCACCCGCGATCTACCCCGCGACCCGCGACCCACCCCGTGACCCACCCGCGACTCACCTACACTGCACCCGCGACCCACCCCATACCCGCATTCTCGTTTTTTTCCGCAATTGCGGGGTGCTGCGCGTTCTCTCTGTCTCTCTCGTTGCCTCTCTCTCGGGCTTTCTCCGGCGGCCAGCCAGCGGTGGGGAAGTGAGAGGGGGCGGGCCCTCTCAGAAGGCTCCGAAGGCCTCTGGCCCTCTGACGAGTTTTCCTGAATCCCCGAAGCCGCAGAGAACTTCTCAGAAGACTGGGGAACTTCTGAGAAGCCCCGCCGCTTTCTCAGAAGGCGTTTTTTTTTCACCCCCCCTTTGAACTCTCAGGAGGAGAAAAAACACGCAGACACAATTCACCCCCGATTCCCCGGAAGATAAGGGAAAACATGGGCAGTGGGGGGGAAGACAGAAACCCAGAAAATATGGGAAAATAAGGGGAGTCATCTTATTTGTGTGTATTCACTTGTGTGTCCCAGGGCCCCTTCAGACTCGCCGCGGACACCCGCAGGCGTGGGAGGCCGGTTCCGCCCAGGCCAAGGAGCCGCGAGCTCTCTCTGTGAGCAGCGGAGGCCCTGCCGGAGGAAGGTCGGCCACGGGCACGTGGCGCCGGCCCTCCCTGCTTCTGCTAGGATTATGTCGGGCGTGTCCCCCTACAGGGGGATTGTCGACGAAAAATAAAAAATACCCCAACAATGCCCCCCAAAGGTCAAAATGTATTCAAAAAATAGTTCCCAGACTCTTTTTGGATCATGTTTGGATTATGTTGGGCTTTTTATATGTATTTTTCGTCGAAGATCCCCTGGTGGGGGGACCGGCCCGACTTAGTGGTAGGAGGAAGAGGGTCGGCCGCGCGCAGAGGGGGTAGGGTCAAGGCGGGCCTGTCCCTCTACAGGAGGGATGTTCGAGAATGGTCAACATGTAGTCAGGGGACGATGTTCGGAGTATTATCGGGACCATTTGGGGGATATGTTGTTAGTTTTGTTTTTGTTTTCTGTTTTTATTTTTTCTTTTTTCGCCCAGCATCCCCCCGTAGGGGGACAGGCCCGACCTGGCAGGCAGGGGGAGGGGGCGCTCGCCGCCGAGTCTGCTCGGCCAGGCAGACATCGGGCAGACGTCGGCCAGACAGCGGCCAGACACTGGACGGGACGGGACGGGGCGGCTCCACCCGGAGTCTCTGCTCCCTCGGCAAGGTGCGCACGCGATGCCGTGCGGGCCCGACCACAGGGAAGACCTTCCACGAGAAGCCTGGCCCTGAGACCCCAGGACGACCACTGATGCTTGGTGTGGGAGCGCCATGCTTTATCTACAGCGACACAATCGAAACACTTGAAAAACCCAGGGCAGTGCGGGCCCGACCACAGGAGACCTTCCACAAGAAACCTAGCCCTGAGACCCCAGGACGACCCCTGATGCTTGGTGTGGGCGCGCCATGTCTCTCTCCGCAGCGACACCATCGAAACACCAGAAGAACCCAGGGCACCCCGGAGGCAAGCATTAAGTCGGGCCTGTCCCCCTACAGGGGGGTTTTCGACGAAAAAGAAAAATACACCCAAAATATCAAAATATTTGTGCATATCTTTTGTCATGTTTTTTGTGTTTTTTATTTGTCGTCGAAAATCCACCTGTAGGGGGACACGCCCGACATAAGGCGAGCAGGGTGTGTGTTTTTCTTGGCACGGGCCTCCCCTGCAGCTCACGGGGCCTGCTCTCTGCCTGCCTGCCCGCCGGCCTGCCCATGTGCGCCTGCCTCGGCCCGCTCGGCCCGCACGGGGCGAGCCCGCCCGCGGCGCCGCCGCGCCCCCGCGGCGGCCGGCCAGGGACGACCCGCGCCGGGGCCGCCGCGGCGCCGGGCCATGCCTGCGGCGCGCCGCCGCGCTGCCGCTGCCCGGTAGATCGGGGAGGCCCCGGGCCGGCGCCGGCGCGGCTTCGTCGTCGTCGTCGTCGCCGTCGTCGTCGCCGTCGCGTCGGGAGGGAGGAGGGCGGGGGGGGGGGGAGGGGGAGGGGAGGAGGAGGAGGGGGAGGAGGAGGAGGAGGAGGAGGAGGAGGAGGAGGAGGAGGAGGAGGGAGAGGAGGTAGGAGGAGGAGGAGGAGGGGAGGAGGCGGAGGAGGAGGAGTGGAGAACGCATGGATGGAAGACTCGGAGTGAGGGAGGGAGTCAGGGAGGGAGTGTGGTGTGTGTGTGTGTGTGTGGTTTGACTCCTCTGACGCCTGCCAGGAAGGGGAGGGCGAGGACGCGAAGGGATAGGAAGGCGAGGGCCTGAGGGTGAGGACGAGGATGAGGAGGGGGGAGCGGGCGAGGCTGCCCTCCCGCGCCAGCGTAGAGCTCGTGCCACGCGGCCCGGCAGGGCGGTCGGCCCACGGTCGGGCCTCCTGTGGCGGGGGAAGGGGGAAAGGAAAAAAGGGGAAAGGGAGAGAATGATGATCCTGTGGATGCGGAGGGAGAGGATGGCGCAGGAGGAGGAAGCAGCAGGAGGGGAGGAGGAGGAGGAGAGGAGGAGGAGAGGTGGAGAGCAGGAGGAGTATGAGGTCTGAGCATGAGAAGGAGGAGGAGGAGGAGGAGGAGGAGGAGGAGGAGGAGGAGGAGGAGGAGGAGGGGGGGAGAGGAGGAGGGGAGGAGGAGGAGGGGAGGAGGAGGAGAGGAGGAGGAGGAGGAGGAGGAGGAGGAGGAGGAGGAGGAGGGGGAGGGGGAGGGGAGGAGGAGGAGGAGGAGGAGGAGGAGGAGGAGGATGAGGAGAGGAGGAGGAGGAGGAGGAGGAGGAGGAGGTGGAGGAGGAGAAGGAGCAGGAGGAGGAGGGGGAGGATGGGGGGGAGGAGGAATTCTGTGTGTTAAAACCCGTGCGCGGAATTCTGTGTGTAAAAACAACCCAACTCCCAGGAATTATGTGTGTAAATATCCGTACGCGGAGTGGGGCTGGACATTCCCCGAAAGTAGTATTCATATTGTGTACTTGTGGGGGAGGGAGAGGAGGGGGAGGAGGGGGAGGAGGAGGAGGAGGAGGAGGAGGAGGAGGAGGAGGAGGAGGAGGAGGAGGAGGAGGAGGAGGATGGGAGGAGGAGGCTTCTTAGGAGCACCCCTGTTTTTTCGAAGGCGCGGGCCTGGGCCGGTGCCTCATAAGAAGCAGTCGCCTCCGAAGAGGCCGTCCTCCCCTTCCCCTACCCCTCGTGCGCGCCGCCAGCTTCCGCCGCGCTCTTTTCCAGGCTCGAGATCGCACGCCAGGAAGGTACCGTCTCCCCGTAGGGGGGGCCCGTGGTGGCCAGACGGCGGGGCGGGGAGACTCTGCTCTGCCATTCAACCGCGGCGGGCCCAGACGGTGTCAAGCAGCGGCGAGGCGTCTCTTTTTGTGGGTTGCACGAAGTGCTCTCAGAACATTTCTGGCCGAGACAGTGCTTTTCACATGTGTATATATGGTTGCCCCCCCAGATCATACATCTCGTATTGAATCGCATTCATCCTCCTCTCCTTCCTATTAATGTTTATACGTTTACCTCCAGTATGTCTGCGCATCATCCTTCTCCTCATTCACCCTGTCGTGTGATTCCTCTGTCGTGTCCCCTGCTGTCCCCTCGTGTCCCCTCGCGTTCCCTGCTGTCTCCTCGTGTCCCCCTCGTGTCCCCTGCTGTCCCCTCGTGTCCCCTGCTGTTCCCTCGTGTCCCCTTGTGTCCCCCTCGTGTCCCCTGCTGCCCCCTATTCCAATTGAAATCCCCGCCAAGGTTCCCATTGAAATCCTGGAGAGCGGGGGAGTGGGGGAGGGGGAGAGCGGATTAGTGTCAGAGTGCGAGAGCGGGAGAGCGGGAGAGCGGGAGAACGGGAGAGCGGGAGAGCGGAGAGAAGGATTCCAATTGAAATCATCCTCAACATTTGTCCTATAGAAATCCGCTTTGAAAGGATTCCAAATTAAATCCTCCTCAAAAGTATTCCAATTGAAATCCTCTTCAAACGGATTCAATTAGAAATCCGTCTCAAACGGATTCTTACTGAAGGTTTCTTCAAACGAATTCAAAGCTAAATTTTCGATCGGAATGATTCTAACTGAAATCCTCCTCAAAATGATTCCTATTGACATTTTCTTCAAACGGATTCAAATTGAAATCCGCTTTTAAAAGGGTTCCACTCGGAATCCTAGCCAAATGGATTATAATTCATATTTTTTCGAGAGGATTCCTAGTGTAATCCTGGAGAGCAAGAGAGCGGGAGAGCGGGAGAGCGGGGGAGCGGGGGGGGGGGGCGGGAGAGCGGGAGAGCGGGAGAGCGGGAGAGCGGGAGAGCGGGGGAGCGGGAAAGCGGGAGAGCGGGAGAACGGGAGAGCGGGAGAGCGGAGAGAAGGATTACAATTGAAATCATCCTCAAAAAGATTCCGATTGTTATCTTCTTCACAAGGATTCCAATTCATTTGAAATTTCGGAGAACGGGAGAGCGGGAGAGTGGAAGGAAGGATTCCAATTGAAATCTTCCTCGAACGGATTCGTTTTGAAATCCTCCTCATAAGGGTTCAGACTGAAAATGATGTGAAAAGGGATTCCAATTAAAATCTTCATCAAAATGGCTTTCATTGAAATCTTCACCAAAGGGATTTTACTTGAACTCTTCTATCACAAGGGTTCCAATTGAAATCTTCTTCACAAAGGATTCCACATGAAATCCTCTTCGAATGAATTCCAATTGAAATCCTCTTGACACGGATTTCTAGTGAAATCCTCTTCAAACGGATTCCAGTTGAAATCCACCTCAAGAGGATTCCAGTTAAAATACCCTTCAAAGAATTCCAATTGAAATCCCGGAGACCGGGAGAGCGGGAGAGCGGGAGAGCGGAGACAAGGATTCTAATTGAAATCTTCAGCAAAAGGATTCTTATTGAAATTTTCCTCATCCTCTTCGAAAGGATTACAATTCAAATCCACATCAAAAGGGTTCCACTTGGAATCTTCCTCAAACAGAATATAGGAATCTCTTTCGAAAGGGTTCAGATTGAAGAGATTTCAACTGGAAGCGTTTTGGAACGGATCCCACTTGAATTTCTTTAGGAGGGGATTTCAATTGGAATCCTTCTCTCCGCTCCCCCGCTCTCCCGCTCTTCCGCTCTCTCGCCACCCCGTTCCCCTTCTCTCCCGCTCTCCCGCTCTCCCGCTCTCCCACTCCCCCGCTCTCCAGGATTACACTAGGAATCCGTTCGAAAGGACATGAAGTGGAATCCTTGTGAATAGGATTTCGAGTGAAACCTTTTGAAACGGGTTTCAGTTGAAATCATGTTGAAGAAGATTATGATAGGAATCCGTGTGAAGAGGGTTTCAAGTGCAATCCTTTTGAAAGAGGATTTCAAGTTGAATACGTTTGAACAGACCTTCAATGGGAATCCGTTTGGGGAGGATTTCCAGTGGAATCCTTTTCTCCGCTCTCCCGCCCTCCCGCCTTGCAAGTTTTCAGTGGAAATCCTTTTTGTAGAGTTGGTCAATGGGAATCACTTTGTGAAGCAGTTCAATAGGAATCCTGTTGTGGAGCCTTTCACTAGAACCCATTTGAGGAGCAATTCAATGGAAATCATTGTGCGGAGCTGCCTGCTTCCCAGGACTAGACACAGAGGGGTCCATGAGGAGTTGGTAAGGAAACCGTGTATATTCCAGGTAATCACTATATGTGTAGAAAGGTTTTGGCAAGGAAGCCTTGTAACAGCACATATAGTCCTGCTATGTTTCAAGATGTTGGTAAGGAAACCCTGGGGCACCACATGCATGCTTGATATGCTCAAGGTTTTCGTAAGGACGCCCTGTAAACAACACATCGATTCCTTATATTTCTGTTTTCTGGATACGGGCGCGCGGCAAAAAAGGCTGGGGGGCGCAGGGGGAGGAGGGACGTCCGCCCACAAGAACACGAAATATCAGGAATATCTGTGGTTTCATATGGTTTTCTGGCGGAAGCCGCCCAGCATATTGAGACTATCAGTGTTTTTCAAACCGCTTCCTGACGAAAACCATCCACAAGATCAGGAATACTTATGTTTTCACGCAGCTTCCGTGCGAAAGCCTTTCCAAGTACCAAGACTATCCATGTTTTCATAGGTGTTCCTGCCTGGCGTATTGTCACTGGGGGGGGGGGGGGGGGGGCGTGGACCCGGGGAATGATCGGGAGGGGGGCGCCTGTCTCCAGAAAACCAACCAAACACGAATAGCCATCGGGTTCCCTTCTGAGAACAATCCAGTATATCATGCGTATATTTGTTGTTATATGTTTCCTTACGAAAGCCACCCAGCGTATCAGGAATATCTGTGTTATCGTATGGTTTCCTTCAGAGAGCAGCCCCTTGCAAGGTTTTTCAATCGGAAATCCTTTGTAATGGCTGCTCACAGGATGAGCAGGAAGAGTAGAGGGATGAGGAGGAGCAGGAGAGGGGGAGGGGAAGAAGAAAGATGGAGAAAAAGAGGAACATACAACAATAGAGAGAGAGAGAGAGAGATGTATGATCTTTTTTTTTGGGGGACCATATATATATTTATATAGATTTACATATACATATATACACACATGCGCCTGTCTGTCTTATGTTCGAAGGACATTGTCTCTGGTGTTCGAAGTTTCTCTGGTTCTAAGAACATTTCTCGTCAGGCCTACAAGAACGCCAGGACGGTCGGCCCCTACTCGAATGGTGAGCCCTGCTGATGACCCGCAGCGGGCCAGGCCCCCTCGCGCCTTTGCCAAAAAACGACGGATGCCTGTTGGTCTTCTTCGGTCTCCAGGGGGCCCTTAATCGAACCCCAGGGAGTCCCACCGCGGATGGCTCAGGTCGAGGCGGTCCAGAGGCCGTCCTTGCGATCACAAGTCGCAGCTTCTTGCTTTATTGTTTCGCCGATCGGCGAGGGCCCCCGCCCCCCTCCCGTCCTCCCCTCGTAGACCAGATTGTGGCTGTTCTTGGCAGCTGCTTTTGGCCACTGGTCAGGGCCCCTCTCCCCCAGTCTGCTTGCGCGACCGATATGAGCAGGTCGACCAGGCATTCAAGCATTAGCCCAGAGCCAGAACGCCCCCCCCTCATCCACCCTTCGATCAAATCTTGCAAACCACAATCAAATAAGATAAACGCTTGCAAAACATGACGACAGGGGACGGGGGATACCGACGGAGATTTCGGCCCTCAGGAGGAAGGAACACGCAGACGCAATTCATCTTCGATCCCCAGGAACCTCTGGGAAGTGGGGGGGGCAAAACGGAACTCCAGAGCATACCTGTGCGGAAATCTGTGCGGAGCCCTGGCACTTGTGTGTGTGTGTGTACATATTTCTTGCTGCGCCCCTGGGCCCCTTCGGTGACGTCGCGCGCGCCTGGGTGCCCCCCGACCGCCGGCCCACGACTAGGGGAACAGAAAGTGACATAAACATAAAAACTCGGAGGTCCGCGCCGCGCTGGACCCCTCTGGCGGCGCCTCCGGCGCCGCCCCTGGCGCGCTCCGCGCGCCAGGGAGGGGGGTCCAGTGCCGATCCGAGAAATCCGCGCGGACCTCCGAGTTTTCATGTTTATACCACTTTTTATGTCACGAAATCGAAACAGATTTCCCGGTAGGGGAGCTCTCCGTTCCGCTTCGATCTCACCCCCTCACCTCCGGTATTGTGATATGTGGAAATTTGTGGAGCCCTGGCACTCGTGTGTACATTTCTTGGTGTGCCCCTGCAGGGCCCCTTCGGTGACGCCGCGGGTCCCGGGTGTCCCCCGCCCGCCGGCCCGCGACCCTGCCCCCGTCCGGCGGCTCGGACATATGAATTTTTCTTCTGGCGAGGACCATCGAGGAGAATCTTGGATCCTCCTGTGAACAAGCGCACGAAGCCGAAACATGCACGGGGACTGGACTTTTGAGCGAGGGGCGCGGAGGCCCCTTCGGTGACGCCGCGGGCCTGGGTGCCCCCCGCCCGCCGTCCCCCGCGACCGCCGCCCCCGCCCGCCGCGGCGCCATGGCCGCCGCCGCGGGGCCCCTTCGCGAGGGCGTGCTCGCCGCGCCCGGCCCGTGCGGCGCGGCCGCTCCGAGGCGTGTCGCCGCTGCACGGCCGCCGCCCGCCGCCCGCCGCCCGCCGCACGGCGTCGTCGTCGCTGCCGTCGCCGAGGGGGGGCGACGTCGCCGTCGGCCGTCGCCGCTGCCGCCCCCGCCCGCCGCGCCCGCCGCCGCCGCCGCCGCCCGCCGCCCGCCGCCCGCCGCCCGGCGTCGTCGTCGCTGCCCTGACCTGCCAGGAGGACTAAAAAATGGCACCCGACTTAAAAACCTATCCCAGAGCTATTCTGCGCATTGGTTTTAGGCTGCTTCGTTTAGTTTTGTTTAGGCCTTTAGGCCTCCAGTGCTAAAAGATAGCTCTCTGGAAGGTCAGGGTGCTGTCGCCGAGGGCGACGTCGCCGTCGCAGTCGCCCGCCGCCGTTGTCGCCTTCGCCCGCCGCCGCCGCCGCGGTTGCCTCCGCCCGCCCGCGCCGGCGGCGGCGCCGCCGCCGCGATCGTCGCCGAATCGTCGAGTCGTCGTCGTCGTCGTCGTCGTCGTCGTCGGGTCCAGTTTTTCTGCGCCTCTCCTCCTCCTCCTCCTCCTCCTCCTCCTCCTCCTCCTTGCAGAAGGGGTGGTAGCGCTATCAGTGACGCTTAGCGGAGGTGTGATGTTTGCTAGTTGAAAACTTCTCCTCCTTTTCCTTTTCCTTTCTCCTTCTCCTCCTCCTCCTCCTCCTCCTCCTCTTCCTCCATCCTCCTCCTCCTCCCCCTCCTCCTCCTCCATCTTCTCCTCATCCCTTCTCCACCCTCTTACCGTCTGCCGCCTTCCCTTCTCCTCCAGAGGTCCGTCGTCGCCGCTCTTCCTGTCCCTCCCCGGCCCCGCGGGCGCCTGGGCGGGGCCCTCCCTCGCCGGAGCACCGGGGGAGTCCTCGAAGCCTCCCTGCTGGCGGGGCACGCCCACGCGAAGCTCCTGGGCGGCGCCCCCGGCGGGCCTTTGACCAAGGGCGCCCCCTCGAGGGCGCGAAGTTGTTCGCGCCTCGCGCGTCGCGGTTCGGCTCCGATTTTTTTTTTTTTTTTTTTTTTCGCTCGCGGCTCGATGTCTAATAGACGAAGCCGTTCGTTCGGCTCCGATTCCTCCTCCTCCTCCTCTTCTCCCTTGGGAGGCGGCGCGAGAGCGCGAAGTTATTCGCACTTCGCGCTTCGCGCAGCGCGAAGCGCGAAGCTGGGAGCCCCTGTTTGACTCGGTGCGGTCGAAATTTGTACGGAGAGAGTGGGTACGAAGACCAACAGCATGTCCTGCTCTTTTCCAGTAGGGCTTGCTGGCGTCGTCGCCGCGGACAGAAGGCCGCCTGCCCGACAGCGGCCGCTGTCGGCTTTGGACAACACATCTGCTGTTGGGCATCGTACCCGTTTCTCCGTGCGTCTGCACGCTTGGAATACCTTACCTCGGTACGCATCTTACGGATTCCCCCAATCTGTGAGGGCGCATCCCCAAGATTGGCATCGCCTTGGACTTGCCGATCTTAGGGATCGGGATGAGTTCGAGGCTGATTATACGTACCCATGTCGGGCGTCCAGATTGACGAGGGGGGCGCTGCTCCCATGCTCCGCGCAGGGGTGCCTCCGCCGCTGAAGGCCTGAGATGCCTGTAGTGCAGCTCGGTACACGCCTCCGGTGTGCCTTCGGCGTATGCTGATCCTTCCTCCCTCCTCCCTCTTCTCGGCCACGCCCGGAGGGGGGGAAGGGGGGTGGAGGCTTCCCAGGAGGAGGCGGCTTCTTGGAAGGCGCGGGCCCCATTTGCGGTTGTAGGGCCGGCGCCTCTTTGTTGCACGCAGCCCCTCTCTAAGAAGCCTTCCCCTCTCCCCCCACCCCCTTGTGTGCGCCGCCAAGCATCTCCGCTTCCCCCCCCCCCCCGAGGCTGCCGTCCGGAGCAACGCGCCCAGTCACCCACGCGTCGCGGCCAGGGCGTTCCCAGCCTTAGAGCAAGCCCTGCGGCTCGAAGCGTTGCCGCAGCCCAGGGCAGGCAATGTAAGGCCAGCGCCTTCTACGAAGCAGCCTCTCTCTAACAAGCCTTCTCCCATCCCTCGCCGCTCCCAGGAGTGGGAGTCCTGGCTGCCTCGCCGCTGCTGGGCGCATGCACCGGCACCGTGAGCACCGTGCCTGTGCTGCCTCAGATTCGGACCTTCTAGGCCTCCCAGATGGGGCCGTAGTAGATGGGGTCGGAGGGTCGCGCCGTATCGCCGATGCATCGGCAATGCGGCTCGATGTGGAGCCCCTGTTTTCTCCACGCCGATGGCGCCGATGCATCGCCGATGGTGATGATGCATTGGCGATATACGGCGCGATCCTCCGACCCCATTTACTCGGACCCCATCTAGGAGGCCTCTAGACCTCCACCCTGCGACGGGTACCTCGGCCAGTGGAGTGGACCAACGTTTTTCTTGGGCCACTGCCCCATTCGTCGAGCAAAGATTGGGTCACTTCCCCATTCGTCGAGCAAAGATCGGGCGTCGCCAGACGTGCCCCTGGCCCAATGTGCCCCCAGGATCTCCAAGGAGGCCCCCCACGGCCTCCAGGGTACCCCTCACGAGGCCCAGGGGGCCCCAGGGGCTCTAAAATGGAGCGACGAGCTGGGGGCACCTTGGGCCAGGGGCACCTTTAGCAACCGCCGAAAGAGAGTCGTAAAAAGCCCTCCTTCTCCTCGGCTCCTGTGTTCCTCATTCCTCGTCCCTCCCTTCTCCTTCCTCGTTACTCCATCCCCCCCCTGCACACCCCCCTGTCTGGTCCTCCTCCCTTCTCCTCCTCCTCCTGTTCCCGCGCTACGCCCACTCCTCGTGCTGCTCCCCGTTCCCTCCTCCACCCTTCTTCATCTCCTCCTCCCTTCTCCCTCCAGCCTTGGCTCCTCCTCCTCCCCTCCTCCTCCTCCTCCTCCTCCTCCTCCTCCTCCTCCTCCTCCTCCTCCTCCTCCCTCCTCTCGGCGAATGAAACACGGCATAAACTTAAAAACAAACTTTCCGAGCTCCGCGCGGACTTCTTGGACCTGCGCTGGCCCCCCCCGACGGCGCCTCCGGCGCCGCCCCTTTGCGCGCTCCGCGCGCCAGGGATGGGGGCTCCCAGCGCCGATTTCAAGAATTCCGCGAGGAGCTCCGACAGTTTAAACCTGTGCCGTTTCTTGTTCCTCTAACTATCCTTTTTTCCGTCCCCTCTCCTTTCCCACTCCCACCTACCACCTACCATGACGGCGTCAATAGCCGCCGGAGGGGGCCGAGGCCTTCCCTACGGCCCCTCGGCGAAATGAAGACGGCCGCAGGGAGGGGTGCCAACGAGCCCCCAAAGCTCTGACCTTGGTACCTGAAAGCTCTAGGCCTCCTAGACGGGGTCGGAGTAGTTGGGGTCGGGGGATAGCGCCGCATCGCCGATGCATCGGTGGGGCACAATTTTCTCCACGGCGACGTCGCCGATGCATCGCCGACGTCGCCAGTGCATGGCCGATGCAACGAAAATGCATCGGCGATGCATCGCCAATGTATCGGCGATGCGGCGAGATCCTCCGACCCCATCTACTTGGATCCCACCTCGGAGGCCTCTATTGGTACCTGAAGGCGCCAATAGCCACCACCCAGTCCCAGACCCCCGACGTCGTGATTTGTTTCACAATGTCGACCCCGAGGTCTGGACCCCTTCCCCAGGACAAGTTTTTCACCCTGGGTCGTTTTTGGACGGTCCCGAGGCCCCGTAAGGGCCCCCAGAGGCTGAAAGTACCCGAAAACCTCCCGTCGCGATTTTTGCCCAGCGCGAGGGGGTCTGGGGTGTTCTCCTCCGCCCGGCCCGTCCTCCCCAACCGCCCCCCCCCCCCCCGCGCGAGGCCGGCGCGGTCGGCGGACGAGTCCTCGCGGGTCGCGGTGGCCCTGATCCGCGGGGTGTCGCGGCTGCGCGGGCCCGAGCGCGCGAAGGAGGGGGGCGTTTTTTTTTTTTTTTTTTTTTTGTTTGTTTTTGTTTTTTTGTTGATCGAAGTTATATAGTATAGTTTAACCGATCCCCATGCCCATTCCTAGGGTCAGAGGAGGGCAGGGTAGCCATGCCGCTACCCCTTCCCTCGGTTTCGCCCTGGTGGGCCTCCTGGGAGGCCCTCGTCGCCACTGCTGGATTCGCCTCGAGACTCCTGCCAGAACGCACCCCGGGAGAGGTCCGGGGAGTAGCGACATCGATACTTTTTGGCTTCCCCATCGGGAAACAACCATGGCACAGGCACAACATCTCAGGTCCGCGCAGATGCCTCGGATCGGCGCCGGGGAGCGCACCATGGGGCGGCGCCGGAGACCCGTCAGAAAGCCCCAGCGCCGATCCCGGGATTCCGCGCGGACCCCCGAGTGGTTCTGTTTGTGTCGTTGCTTGTTCTCCAAATCCCGATCCCCACCATTCACCGAGCGCGGTCCGCTACTCGCAAAGTGCCTACTCGCAAACGTCAGACAGCAACATGTCGTCTTGTATGTGTAATGGGTCGTGAATCCCCTGTAGCGGATCCTGGCCATCTGCGAGTATGTCTTCTGCGAGAAGTGGAACGCGCTTGTCCAACCATCCCACCACCCCAGTTCCCCAGTTGGGGATCAGCCTCTCGAAACTCGAAGGGAACAGCCTGCATCCCCATCTGGGGATACATCGGCCAGTGGGGCCCCGTCCACACCCGTGAGGATACAGTGGGGGCCCATGCCAAGAAACACCCTGCTTGCCTCCAGGGTGCCCTGGGTTTCTTGGGTTACGATGGTTTTGCGATGGAAAGCGTGAAGTTCCCACACCAGAATTCAATAGGCGTCCTGGGGTGTCACGGTTGGGCTTCTTGTGGCAGGTTTCTCCCGGAATCTCTTTTGCGATTTTCGAAGGGGTTCGTCAAGTTTTCGTCGGGTTTGGTCGGCATCTGGGCCACGCCTGGACGAACGCTGGACGACAGGGCGAAGCGTGGTGGTCGAACTCTGGGCGACGTCTGGTCGACATCACGCTTCGGACAGGGCCGCGGACGTTCGGGCGGTGCCAGAAGTGGCACCCCTGCCCGAGGCGCCCCCGGGAAGTCCAAGGAGGCCCCCACGGCCTCCACAAGTGCACAGCACCCCTCACGAGGCCCAGGGGGGCTTTAGGGGCTCCTCACGAGGCCCAGGGGGCTTTAGGGATCTCCAAGGAGGCCCCCGCGGCCTCCAGAGCACCCCTCACGAGGCCCAGGGGGCCCCCAGGGGCTCCAGCATGGAGCGACGAGCTGGGGGCACCCTGGGCCAGGGGCACCCTTTGGCAACCCCCGAGAGGTCCACCGAGGCTCCCACCAGGGCTCCGGGCGGGGCTCCTCGTCGCAGCCGCCGCCGTCGGCTGCTCCGGCCGCCGCAGGCCTCCGCGTCGTCGGTCGTCGTCGGTCGTCGTCGGCGGTCGTCGTCGTCGTCGTCGTCGTCGTCGTCGTCGTCGTCGTCGTCGTCGTCGTCGTCGTCGTCGTCGTCGCGCACCGCAAGCCACTTTCGTGTCGCCCCCGAGGCTGCCCTCCGTGGCCACGCGCCCGGTCCCCCCCACGCGTCGCCGCCGGGGCGGTCGCCCCCAGCAAAAGCCCTGCGGTCTGTGAGGCGGTGCCGCAGCCCAGGGCGGGCACCGTGCCCGCGCCTTTCCAATCCTGGGAAAAACCGTGACTGAAGTGATGGGCCCGTTTTCCACCACCACCATAGGTGGGAGGGGGGAGGAAGTGGAGGAGGACGGGGAGGAGGAGGAGGAGGAGGAGGACGAGGAGGAGGAGGAGGAGGAGGAGGAGGAGGAGGAGGAGGAGGAGGAGGAGGACCCCCTCCCCCTCCAACTTGTGGTGGTGGTGGTGGTGGTGGTGGAAAACAGGCCCATCACAATCCTGGAAAAAACAATGACTGAAGCATCAACGTTTGGAGGTCCGCGCACATTTCTCGGATCGTCGCTGGACCCCCCCTCCCTGTCGCGGGGAGCGCGCCAGGTGCGGCGCCAGAGGCGCCGCCAGGAGGCCCCGGCGCCGAGCCGGGAAATCCGCGCGGACCTCCGACAGGTTATCTTTATGCCATTGTTGTTTTCCATACGGTCGGACCGAGATATAAGATCGAGATCGGTTCGGGGAGGGTACCCTACTGTTCTTCGTGCTTGTGCATACTGGGGAGGGTACACTTGGATATTCGGTTTGTTTTGGCCGACGGAGGGTCTCATGTTCTTGAAGGATGTTCTTCTGGTCTAAGTCCGACTGTATTCACCTCGAACCTCGAGCATAGAGGAACAACAGGGCGAGGAGGAGGCCTCGTGAGTCGCCAGAGGGCCAGCAGGTCCTCTAAAAAGAGGCGACGCCACCCCACCGGCGGCCCCCCATGTTGCGGTGTGGCCCAGTGGGCGCTGCATCGTATACCACGCAGCCTGTGCCCGCGCCAGATTTCCCCGGTGTACGCTGAGCCCCCTGGGGCCGTAGGTGGGGTGGCGTCGTCCCTTTCCTGGTCTACCAAGACTTCCAGAACGCCGCTCCCCGTGCCTCGGGCCCGAGAACCCCCCCCCTTGCGAGTCCGCTCGAGAGAGCGCTCCCCGGACCCCTCCGGAGGGGTCTGCCCTGGCCCGCCAGGGGCCCGTCGGGGACAGACACACACACACGCTCCACGGCCCGCGGGCTCTCGAGTCCGCGAGGGGAGGCAGGCGAAGGAGATGTGGAGTCAACTTCGTCGACGTCGACCTCGTCGCCGTCGCCGTCGTCGTCGTCGTCGTCGTCGTCGTCGTCGTCGTCGTCGTCGTCGTCGTCGTCGTCGTCGTCTTCGTCGTCGTCGTCTTCGTCGTCGTCGTCGTCGCCGTCGGATGCATGCCGAGATTCGGGAGAGGCCTCCCGCGCGGTTCGCTCGATCCTCGAGCCGCGCAGCGAGCTCCGAGCGTCGGTCCGCCTCCCGCTGCTCCCTCCCTCCCTCCCGAGGCCCCCCGTCGCCGTGGTCTCTGCTGCAGCGGCGACCCGCGCCAAGAAGCACCCTGCTCGCCTCCAGGGTGCCCTGGGGTCTCTTGGGTCTCGATGGTTCTGCCATGGGAAGCGCGACGTCCTCGCGCCAAGAGCCAAGGGGCGCCCTCGGGTCTCGGGGTTGGGCTCCCTGTGGCAGGCTTCTCGTGGACCAGCCTCCGCTGCACAGCGTCGACTCTCCCTCCCCCCGGAACGGGCTTCTCGCCCCGCGGGCCGCTCCTCCACGGCCTCCCGGGGGCCCGGGGAGGGCCCCCGGAGGCCGAAGACTGCGCAGCCCCCCGCCCGGTCCCGGGCCAGGAGGAGGAGGAGGAGGCGGAGGAGGAGGAGGAGGAGGACGGAGGGAGGAGGGAGGAGGGAGGAGGGAGGAGGGAGGAGGGAGGAGGGAGGATGGAGGAGGAGAGGAGGGAGGAGGGGAGGAGGGAGGAGGGAGGGGGAGGTGTGGAGAAGGGAGGGGAGGAGGGGAGGAGAGGAGGGAGGAGGGGAGGAGAGGTGGAGGTGAGGAGGGAGGAGGGAGGAGGGAGGAGGAGGAGGAGGGAGGAGGAGGGAGGAGGAGGAGGAGGCGGAGGCCGAAGACAGCGCAGCCCCCCCCCGCCCCCGGGTCCGGGCCCCGCCCTCCCCTCGAGGCCTCTCCAGTGGGGTCGGCGCAGATGGGGCCGGAGGAGCGCGCCGCGTCGCCGAGGCACCGGCGACGCGGCGCGGATGCGGCCACGCGCGGAGGGGGGGCAGGGCGAGGGGGGAACTTGGCATCGCTCGGACGTATGCATTTTTCCTTCGGCGAGGACCGTCGAGGAGCATCCTTGATCATTTGGCGAAAAAACCACGCACGAAACCGAACAAAAACACAGGGAATGGGCGTCCGAGCGATGGCCAGGGAAGGCTTCCTGAAAGCACCCCCTGCTTCTCGGGAGGCGCTGGCCTTCTCGACAGGCGCAGAGGCCGGGGCCGTCCATGAGGAACGGGGTGCTCCTAGGACGCCTTCCCCCCTCCCCCGTACCCCCCTGCGCGCGCCGCCAAGCGGTGCGGAGCCCGAATTTCTCCACGCTGACGGCGCCGACGCATCGCCGACGTCGCCGATGCATCGCTTCTGCGTCGCCGATGCATCGGCGATGCCACGGAGATTCGGCGCGATCCTCCGACCCCATCTAATTTCGGGCCGGACGAAAGGGGGGGATTGGGAAAGGGGCGGTTACGAAATTTGCTGCATGCAGCTGGTTTCGGCCTCACCGAGGGGCCCATTCCTCGATACATGGCCGCTTCCGGCGCCGGGAGGCGCCGGGAAAATCGGCTACGTGAGCTGATTCTCGACCCCCCCCCTTTGCTACCCCCCCTCTTTCGCCCGACCCGATAATTGCTCGCACCTCATGCAGGGGGTCTCTGCTCCCTCGATCCTCGAGGATCGACCTCTCCTGACATTCCAGGGGGGGCGAGCAGAATAGCAGCAGGGCTGTGACGCCCAGATGCCCGTCGAGGTGTTGGGCAGTGCAGGCAGGTCCACACGGCGGCCGCTGGAAGCAGGTGGTCCACACGGCGGTCGCTGGAAGTAACTCGGTGGTTTTTGGGACTGTTCGATTCCAGTCTGTTCTAGGCGCACTCCTGCTTCCAGGATCGAGCGGCCTCACCCTTTCTCCCTTCCTCTGCGAGGGGGCGGGCGGAGGCCCAGGCTGCTTCCAGCGCCTGTCCTGCTGCCTGCTTCGTGCTTCCGCCCGCTGTCTCCGACCGGCGTGCACAGGTCTGGAGGGTTCTTCTGCAGCACTCTGGAATGTCGAAGGGTGCAGCAGGGAGGAGGAGGAGGAGGAGGAGGAGGAGGAGGAGGAGGAGGAGGAGGAGGAGGAGGAGGAGGAGGAGGAGGAGACGAGGAGGAGAAGGAGGTGGAAGGTTCGAGAGTAAGAGGAGGAGGAGGAGGAGGAGGTGGAGGAGGAGGAGGAGGAGGAGGATGGTCTGGAGGCCCTCCCCCCTTGGAGGGCCAAGTCTGCCTGCTTCGAAACTCGGCCGTGGCGTTCAGCGCAGCACGGTCGGAGAGGGGGCAGATCCGTCTGCGGTCTATTTCCAGTTCTTGGAGCAGGTCCCACATGTGATCGTTTTTTGTGCCAGTGCTTTGCCGGTCGGCGTGGGCCTTCGCCCCCCCCCTCCCCCCCCTCCCCCTTGGAGTGGATCTTGACTGTTTTTGGCGCCTGTTTCAGGCAAGTGGAGTCTCCCCCGCGGGACGCGCAGCTGCAACCAGCCGCGTGCAGCAGAGGTCCAGAGCCAGACCCCCCCCTCCCCCCCCGCCTTTCCGCCCAATGTCGAAGCGCCGAATGAGAAAACGTTCGCCGTGGTGTTCCAATCCTCCCCCTTGGATGAGCGAGGAGGGAGGAGGGAGGAGGGGGGATGAGGGAGGGAGGA